>CAJVRT020000041.1:0-28129 GCA_911728455.2 Marthasterias glacialis | reverse complement strand
ACACGCCATACCTAGGTCTTTCAAGGAGAGCAGCCGGACTTCTTTGCGATATTCTTCCCCATGAGGAAAAAATCTAATGTCGTCTTCACTGTACAAAGATCCGATCAATGTAAAGGGACTGACCAACTTATCAGGGGATGCAAGGTCATCTCCATCTGGTGAATAAGGAATACAATCGGTACTCTTAAGATCGTCATCATAGTCAGTCACCTTTCTTTCACCGAGACGAAGATCCAACAAATGCAGGATAATGTTGTTTCTGTGACTAGGTTCAACGGCTCCTCCCTCCAACATTTCAAAGAAAACGTCTCGGAGAAATCGACTCACATCGTAGGTGTTCCTGTCAAAGTGGATGTTTGCACCCACATCATTAATACTATAAACCACATCTTGATCTAACTCAACCCAGCTTCGTGGGTACAGCGTCTTTCGTAAGAGTGTTATTACGCTGGATTCAGAACTTCTGAATCAGATTGGTTCAATTCAGTGAAGAAACAATCTTTCACTGCGACCCACTGATTACCATTGAATAGCACGGCAGGCGCATCCGTCTCCACTGCCCAATGTGAGATAAACTTACTAACAAGCGAGCGGAAATCACTGGAGCATTTGGTACTTCTTGGCCACAAAATCTGAAAATCTCGTGCATCAAGGACATTCTGGCTCTGCAAAGTTTGAAGGTCTTGGAAAAGATTGAAAAGTGCACGGGATAAGACTGACTCAATAAAGCAAATGTTCCAGCGAGCCTCGAATTCACCTGTTGAAGAGGACGGTTTGCTCCACAGCTGGCGGCGATTCGGCTGCAGTAAGAAATTGCCGTTGACATGAAAAGGAAGACCGGTAGAGACCTCGAGTGGCAGGTAGCTGAAAGCTCTACCATCAACAGGTTTGGGTGTTAGTCCTTGTACACCAGCTACTAATTCTGCCGCAATGCCACCACAAGGAAGAACTCCTGCTCTGCAACCCTCATGTGTTCCTGCTAATTGTAAGATTTCACCCTGTACCATGCATGAACTGATGATGAATTGACTACGCTTCTTCTTGGTTTTGTTCGATGCGTATGTCTCCTGTGTAACCTTCACAATCATTGTGGTTTCTGGGATAGGTAAACTGGAGTTCTCCTTACATGCTGATGTTGCAGCGAGGAGATTGCGTTCTGTTTTCATGTCTCCTTTTTGACGAGATATTGAGCGGGGCATCTGTTGGATCCTTTCCAGTGTAACAGACATCAATGTTTTCAATTCACAAGGGTTCTTAGAATCAAGTTCTTGAACACTAACGTGAACAACATTTTGAGTGAAGAGTAAGACAGTAGAGGAAGCCTTCTTGAAAGATTCTACCAGTGGTTTGAGATCATCCTTTGAATCAAAGACACCTTCAGCGAGTTGGTTGAGTTGTTGATTGGCTTCATCTTGTGTACGTAGTGGTAGTCTGATCAAGGTGTGGTCAAATCCACCAGTAGATGTCGCAAGGTTACAACCAAAGATACCATTGTAGGTTGGAACTGGTTTGCATAGGACATTAGTGTTCTTTGGTGAGCTTTGTTAGTCAAATCTAGTTTAATACCAGGCTGCCCAGGATGAACACGAGATCCAAGATGCGTAGTTCTAGGATCACAAATCAACACATAGGGTCCACTGACAACACTTGGGACATCTGTGAGATGATATACTGAAGTGAAACCCCAATCCAAACCGTCCAACTTTATCAAGCTTGTGTTTTCTTGCTCTGTGCTGCAATACTGCAGATATTTTTGATGTCCTCTTTTGAGAATTGTGCGTTATTAAAAGCCCAGATTGAAGGTCCGTGACAAGCTTTCATTCCTTTGCTCAGAAGATTGTTTGCAGTTTCTTCATTTCTGCGCCAATCAATGAGGAATTTGACCTCAGTGGCTCCTGCATCATCAGCATTCTGGATCAACTCCTTGAAGATGTCTATACCTTTCTTGTACATATCAAGATTACGCTTAATAGCATTTACTGTCGTCTCGTGAGGACCTGCCAGTTCATATTCATAATCTATAGCCTCTGATGGAGCTAAGACGTGACTTAATGGTTGTACACCCAAACGCTGAGCCAAATCATTGGATATTGACTTATGGATGATTCGTTTGTCAAAATCTTCCTTCAAATTATCATCAAAAAATTGTTTCATTAGTCTTTCCTCGTCTACATAAAGACACTTAGATGCTTCCATCATATGAAGACACCCCTCACTTGTTACTAAAGTCCTGCATGGAACGAGCAGGTCTGAAGTCCGGGAATCAAAATCTGTCAAGTTCGTTATATATCTCAGGATACTATGCACCTGTTCTACATCGCTTTTAATGCTTGTTTCATCACAGAGATGTTTACCTGCATGTTTCACCTGAATATGCGACAGAACGACGTTGAGTGCACTTTCCTGAAAAGTTTGCTGAACTCCCATTCGAGAAAGTAAATTACCATGTTGTTTCATACTTTCTGGTACAGTGAAGAGGTATGGCTTCAGATCAATGCGTAGTGTCCCTACAGTTAAAGCCATTTTGTCAGGAGTTGTAAACCCTGCGCCATGCCATATCCATGGTTGTGAAGCAAGAACTGTTGGGAACAGGTGTTGTAGGTGTTGGTCAGAGGCTCTGCTTAAGAATGCATATATCTCATGTACTGCATGGGAGAAAACAGGTATCCCGTCTGCGGGTACACATTTGCTGGCCACATTCTTTAATTGATGCACAACATTTTCAACCTTTTGATAGTTTCCTGGATCAAGCTGCGCACTCCAGTTGAAGGCATTCACTAGCTCTTGTCTAATGCCTGGCATACTAATAAGAGGTACCACAGATCCCTGTAACATGGCTGACTCAATCAACCCGACTTGACGTGGTGAGTAGAGTGTGTTATTATTCCCAAACCAGCCAGCTGAGATGGGGTACTGAGGTGGTGCTGAACCTTCACATGGTACCCATTTCAAATCTTCAAGGAACTTGTACAATGGTTTAGTTATCCAGTAACTTGAATTATTCGAAGACAACAGATGAGGGAAGCGGTTGATGTGTTTGAGCAGCACTTTGGCTCTTTTAACATCTGCCTGTCCATTTTCTTGACTTCTTGACACCTCGTTTGCAACATTTAACACATCACTAGATGTGACATGAGAATCATTCTTCAGACCAACCCGTCTCAGGTGATTTAGAAGTTTACCCTCCGAATATGCATTCATTGGAAACACGTTTTGGGATCCAAAAAGCAGCACGAGTTGATCACTTGGTTCAAATAGCTCCGAGGGACTTGCCAGTTTGTTATCTGCAGTGGGTATGAACTTCAAGGTTTTAACTAAAGCATCATATTCTGACCTTGCCAACACCCAAGACATAATTGCCACGGATTCATCAACAGTGTAGAATCTCTCAGCAACAGCAGGTAGGATATTATTGGACAGAAGTTCAAAATCTGACTCCTTATGAATACCCAACAAAGTTACTAAATTGTCATCAGAGCTATCTGTAATGATGATTCGACATTTCTTCAGACGTTTGACTGGGATCGCAAAGAAATTGCTTGGAACTGCACTCACACCTTGCTTTGCTGACATAAAACTGTCAACATTTGATCTGAACAGTGGCAGCAGTTTTAGAATATCTCTCTGTTCACAAGTAACTTTTCGCAATTCACCAAATAAACATCTCAGCTCATTTTTAACACTAGCTGCAATGCTTCTTACACAGCTCTCGATGTTAACTGTGTGTCTGTGTGCAATCAAGATGGTCAGCACCCCTTCAGGTTTTGCAACTTGGATAAACCTGTCCAATTTTCTGTAACTTGTTATGTAAGAAGGAAGTGCATCACGTAAAACAACTGCACCAACATTTTCCAGAAACAGACAGATACCCTCGGTCAAACAAGTATTTGAGAAAGTCAATTTTCGCATGCGAAATATGATGCGATTTTCGTGAAGCTTTGTGAGGAACCTGTTGTTGTTCATGGGAATGAGTGGAATGTCTCGGAACTTCTCGAGAGAGATTTGATTCTTTTCAAGCCAGTTCCACATCTCAGTCAACCATTGAATGGATGGATGCTGGTTGCATCCCGGGGTCCATTGTACCTTTACATCTGTCCCTTTAATCCAAGTACTTGGAAGTGTTTGTTGCAGAAGTGGAGATATATCATCAGTCTCAAGGTTCTTCAGCTGAGTGTACGATATTACTTGACTGGATTTTAACACCGCTGGCATGTCACTTGCAGCAAACTTTGTTGCTGCATTTGGAATGAGAACACTTGGATTCTTGCTACTAGCAATATACACTTTGGATGATCTTTGAGAAAACAAAGTAAATGTACCATCCTGTAAGGGCAGTAGATAGAGATTGGTCAGATCAGTAAGGGTGTCACTTGTAACATAGTCTAGAAGTTGAAGCTTCTCAGCTCGTGACAGGTATTGGAGGGCGTCATTACGGATACATGATCGAACAACAGTAGGTGTTATCTCATGGTACTCGACACCTGCCCAGCGAAGAGATGCAGTAACATGATTGGGTGGATGTGCAACTGGGTATCCCTTATGCTTTAGTATCTTAGTAAGCAGGGTATTGTGCTTGGTGTCCACGTATACCTCGTTGGCCTTCATCCAACAGCCACCATTGTGGTCAGTGAAGAAAATTGCATCATTCCTTAGCATCTGCAGGAATGTTTTGACACCCTCTGACCATTCCTCTTTGATACTTTCTATACATGGCCAGGCTCTATACACATCATCAGGACTGACTGGATCTGATGACACTTTGCTCTTCTCTATTGCAGCAAGAATCACTTTTCTGTAGACATCTGGAAATACTTCAGTTGCCAAAAGCTTGTTCCAGTTGGCATTCTTGTCATGTCGAGACTCTCGATCTGGCCATTTGATACCTCGACGGTTGTCACCCAGTCCAAAATAACCATGAACATGGACAGGTAAACCAGTTTGCTCATTATCAGGCAAAGGTAGGAAACAAAATACTCGACCATCACTCCTACTGACTCTTACCGAGTCCCCTTGTATGCTGACGCGAACAGCTATACCCATCCATGGAACTAACTTGAGATCTTCATCACTGATGAGTTGTTTTAGTTGAACTGAAGTGTTTTCTGTCTTAATGGCATTTATTGTGATGAACCTGCTGATACAAGAGCCTGCACCTGACTGCTTCTCAATATTCATTCTAGCCACCGTATGAAAGTCTCGCATCTCTGGGACTCGTGTCAAGAAATCTCTTCTCTGAATGGTCAAGTTTGGACGATCTGCAGGAGTAATGTGTACTTTGAAGATTTGTCGTGGCTGCTCATGAATTTGACTTCTTTCATAAACTTCAATGGATTCTACGTGTTTTAGGAACAGTAGAGACAGCTCCGAGTCTGTTTCAAAAGACCTGAAGAGATCAAATACTCGATGGTCATCTCTGTACACATTCTTACTGATCTCTGAAGCTTCGGTACGAAGCGGGAAACGGAAAATTGTCCCTTCAAAATGACCATTCACAAAACTGGATGCATCAGAATGAAATAAGCCAACCAAAAATGGAGAAAATTGTCCTGGAAAACTCGACAGTAGTTCTGCGTTAAGTTTCCATTTCTTACCTCGTCTCCCCTTGTATTTGGTGTTGGTGTGAGGATTGTAGTTGAAGTGTTTTTCTCTGGGATCCAAGAAACCAATCGTTTTCCCACTTAGGATGCAGGGAAGGTCTGAAAAACATTTAAAGATGGTGAAAATATTACAGATGAACATTCATTGATCAAACTGTAAACACTGAGTGCACTTGGACCAACGTAATTTTTTTTAATAGATTCTAAACACAACTATTTATTAAAAGATCATGAAATTTAATTTTAGTCAGCTTCCGAAATGCTCAACAAGGTGGTGCAGTGATATGTGGTTGTGTCTTTGATCCATGGTTTCATTAGAAATTGATTGGATTGTCAAAACATCAGAATGTTCAATGTATCTCATCTATTAATTTAAATGTCTGGTTTGGACAGGAAGGGCTCCACTGTACATTAAAATACTGCATACCAAGTCTTTACAAATCAAAGTGACTTTTGTCATACTTATAAAATTTATTTTTAAAAAAGTTTGTCTGGAATATGAAAATCTAAAATGCATTTTTGGAAATCCAAAATGCCTGCCAGTTGGTGGCGAGTTTTTTTATTTTTTGTTTTTGTTTGGGAAATTGGGTTACAAGTATGTTCTGAAATTTCCATCAATGTTAAAAACCTAACAAAGTACGTCACTTGATCATCACAGTCCCTGTAGTGGATTCTTCTGATCAATTACCACCTCTGGTGGTCATTTTAAAATTTGTTTTGTCTGTGAGACCGGGTGACTTTAGAGCACGCACCCTTTAATAACATTCTATGCAATGAGTCATAACAAAAGAAGTCTGCCAATTATAGGAGCATTTGCACAAACAAATTGAAAATATCAAAGAGTTTGATTGAGTTTTTGTGACATCACAGAAACTAGGTGTTTGGGAACAAGTTATGAATTGCTTGTAAACATTGACAAGTTATTGCACAAAAAAGGGGTTACAATTAATTTTGTAGTAACATTTTTGAAATATGCTACAAGAGGGCACTGTTTAATGTGATGTCATTAGTTTGCTTGAAACGCAGAGGGTCAACTCTCATACAAAAACCATGTCCAAAACTTGTTTTATACTGACCACAGAACTAAAATGATGGCTTTTTAATATTTTTTTCTTTCAACTTCCGGTTTGAACTGCAAGGTCAAATTGGGGTCATTTCTGTGAGACATTTAATAAGTTTTCAAAGGCCTTTGCGATGATGCATAAATTGTAAATTGGCCAGGTTGTCTGTAAAAATTACTCAATGTGACAAGGCCCTTACAATAGCTATGACATCTTAAATGTTTTTCTTTTCTTTTCAAATCACCATTAGAAGGCTTTTATTAATACAGTGGACGAAGGCTGTGTTGGCTTTACATTGGAATGTTCATGGAAACGGTCATGAAATGAACAAATAACTGATACTATAATACAACACTTTTATTGATATTCAAAATAGTATCTTTCTGGTAATGCAAAAGTGACTTGCACTGTGACCTCTTCATATAGAGAAGATGAGGAATAAATTTCAGTTTTAGATGTGGGAGGAAAACCCCAAACAGGGAAAACCCATGCAACCAGGTAGGGACTGAAAACCCAATCCACATGCAAGGCTCCAGTCCGGGATTCGAACCGGGGTCACAGAGGTGAAAGGCAGGGAAAGAAACCACTGAGCCAACCTGAATGCCTGAGGTTCGTGTTGAGGTTCAAGTATATGCCAAGTTTCAAGGTTCAATTCAATTTCAATCTTGAGTTATCTTTTGGAAACAAACTCGGGGAAGAAGAAGAAGTAGAAATTCAGTTTTTATCACAAAAACTTGGTGTTCGGGAACAAGTAATGCATTGCTTGCAAACACGATGAGTTAATACACACAACAACGTATGAACAAACGGGTTACAATAAGTGTTGTAGTAACATATTTGAAACTTGTTACCAGAGGGTATTTTTTAATGTAATGATGTCATCAGTTTTAAACTTGAAAATGCCGCAAGAGGGTCAAATACCAACTCACACACTGAAATCATGTCCAAAACTTGTTTTATACTGACCACTGAGGTAAAAATGATGGTTTTTAAATATTTTCACCTTCAACTTATGGTCTGAACAGCAAGTGAAAGTCAAATTGGGGTCCTTTCTTTGAGACATTTCACAAGTTTGCAAAGACCTTTGCAATGATGTAAAGGCCTACTTTGCAAAAATCCATTGTGTACTTCAGGAGTTATAATTTTTTTAAATATTAAATGTTGATTTATTGTAATTTGACACCTGATGAGGTCCTGATGATGTCATTGTTCAAGTTCGACTTCAGGTTGAGGTTTAAATATATGCAAAGTTTCAGGTTCATTTCAAAAGAACTAGACATTGAGAGTTTGTGCACAAACTCACGATGTTTGGTTGAACGCAAAGTGATGACGTAATTTATAGCGGGGTTATTATCGTGTAAGTGGTTGCTTCGTTCACTCTCCACCATCAATGGGTCAACGACTGAAAGTTTAGCTTTGTTGATTTTTATTATTGCATTTTTAAGAAAGCAAACCACAACTTCGGATTTTGACTAAACTTGATGACGACGTTATAAGTCGTACAGTACGTTGTCCGTGAACACCGTCAAGTAATAAGATGTAATAGCCCCATGTATGCGTCTTTTCATGCAACGTTTGAACGCTTTATGACGGTATTCTTTCATGCAACAGTCGTATGTAGCGAATGGTCCGTGGCTAATGACTTGACTTACATGTTTTCTTGCTTAATATGCATAAATGCAGCTGTATATTGCATAAGCATCAGTTTCTATAGAGACAGATGAGATTTCACCGATACGGTGTTGTCATAACGCATAGGATGAAAGATGTATGATGAATATTCATATATTATGATTCTTAACCAATGAGAATGCTCCGTTCAATTTTGGTAGCAAGTTCATTGCTTGAGTATAAAGCTGAGTACAAGTTATTCAAGTCTGTAATTTGAGCAAAACACCCACATATTGGGATCGAGGGTGAACATACCGTCCCCGCAGCTATAGGACTGTGTGCTCAGCACAATGCGGTGTGGGCGAATGTAAGACCGCTCATTACAGACTTGATTTCAAGTCTAGATTTTGACAAGAAGTAAAGGTCAAATTGGGTTACACTCAATGTAACACTTGAAATTAGTTCAAAAGTTTTCTGAAGATGAATCAATCATCAACAAACCACAATTGCGGTTCTTCAAATATGATTTTTTGAAAAATTATATTTGAACTTCCAGTTTCCACCAAAAGTAAAGGTCAAATTGGGTCACGCCTTTTGTAAGATTCGTAAAATGGTTAAAGGGCTTTCAGATGACATAAAGATTATTCATGTACTCGTTTTGGAAACAAAGATATTACATTTTTGAAATGTGAAGCTTAAACTTCCAGTTTCGACCGGATGTAAAGGTCAAATAGGGTCAGATAGAGTTGCACAGTACTTGAAGGGCTTGCATATGGTTCAAAGTTATCATGTGTAACTGGTTCCCCAGATATGATTTTTTGAAATATTAAATGTTGATTTAATGTAATGATGTCATCAATGACGTCATCATCCGAAAAAAATTCAGTTACATCTACAGTAACGTCTAAGGTAACAGTAAGTTTCAAGTCTGTACCACGTTTAGTTGATGAATTATGAATTTACTATCTCTGAAATTTCAATTTCCGTTTCAACCGGAAGTCAGGGTCAAATGGGGTCACATCTTCTAGAAGATTTGTAGAATGATTAAAGGACTTTCAGATGAAGTAATGATTATTAATGTATTTTGTTTTGTTGAGAAATCATTTTTTTGAAAAATGAAATTTCAACTTCCGGTTTCAACTGGAAGTCACAGTCAAATGGGGTCACACACTTTGTAACATGTGCAGAGTAATTGAAGAGCTTTTATATGGTGCAAAAATCTTGTTTGTAACCTTTACGGTTCTTCAGATTTGAATTTTTGAAATATTAAACGTTGATTTAATGAAATGACGTCATCATCCAGAAAAAGTTGCAGTTTCATCTGCACAGTAAGGTTTAAGGTAATAGTAAGTTTCAAGTCTGTACCTCGTTTAGTTAATGAACTATGCATTTATTATATGTAAATTTCAACTTCTGGTTTCGACCGGAAGTCAGGTCAAATGGGGTCACACATTGTGCAAGATTTGTAGAGTAATCAAAGATCTTGTACATGTATGCAACATTTACGGTTCTTCAATTTTTGAAATATTAAACGTTGATTTAACAAATTGACGTCATCAATGACATATTCTTTTACGACCAGAAGACAAGGTCAAACTGGTATCATGTCTGTGCAAAAGTTTGAGCAGGCTAAACGATCTTCAAACTGACATTTAAATTTTGACAATATGATTAGCAGTTCTTGAATTATGAATTTTTGCAATTTTCAACTTCCGGTTCTGACCGGACGTAAAGGTCAAATGTAGATCATTCCAAGAGGTTTCGTGTTGTGCAATAATCTTGAACGTAGCATTTGTGGTTCTGAAGATATGAACACCTAACAAAAACTCGAACAAAAACAAGAGGTGTTAGGCTAAGCCCGAACACCTAAAATTGCAAAATAAACATCAAAACTCCCTTTAGTGGCAGTTTCTTGAATCAAGAAGATTTTGGTTCAAATGAGTGAAGTAGTCTGTCTTAATGAGAGACAATAGACCGATTGAGCAACAATGTTGACGTGCGGTCACGTGACCTCCTATTGGGTATAACGCCATACAGCTGATGGCAAATTACGTGTAAAGAGATGACACAGAGTGAGTACGAAAACAGTCGATTTTACTTTTGTTAAATGATAAATTAGTTAATCAGCCCCTTTATTTAAAGTAGTATGTTGTGGCATTAATTTAAATCACATCTCTGATTAATTTAACAGAATTCTACCAAAAAGAGTTTTTTTTAGCCATGCACTAACAGTGTCGGACGACTATTGTGTTGCCACCCATAAAAAGCACTGTAAAAAAACGATAATCAATGTTGGAAAAGTGAGCATTATTACCTAGCCTTGCAGAATTTCAAATAGGCAAAGGAATCACACAGTTTTGGAAAGCAATTTCTTTGGAGGATTTCAGCTTCAAAACTTTGAAATTTTTTTGTTGAAAGTGTATGATGATCGCGGTCGTCTGGCCTAACGTTCCGTCGTGCACTGTACACATCGTGCACATTTATACGGTACTTTTACAATTTTCAAGACTTGCTGGAACTGTCCTTACTGGCTTTATTCAGCCACTTGAAGGTCTCTGGTACAAACTCTGGAATATCTTTCACAGATTTCGAGCAAGAAAAGCCTCGATCTAATAAACTAAATGCATTAATCATCGTGTACTGTACCACACTTTCCTATGGAGGATGTCGTGTGTGTTTACATTTTATACCCAGAAGTGGTCACGTGACGCGGATCGCGCAATCGGTCTATTAGACTATAATTGAAAGGAGAACACATATTGTAATGTTTCCTCTTTAATGCAAAAACAATAATCTAAGGCAAGTAATAGACGGGTACAAAGTAAACATTGACTCACCTGTCAGGTGATAGACAGAGATGAAACCCAGACCAAACCTGCCAACCTTTGTGAGTTCATCAGCTTTTCCACTCTGTTCAGGATGTTGGATGTTATACCAGTCTGGTTGCTTAAATACGGCATCATTGTAAGCATACAGGGCTGGACCTTGGAACTGACCAAGCTCACTTGTCCAGAGATTATTCTTAGAATGTTCTGATTTATCAAACAAGAAGATCACCTTCTTTGCCTCAGCATCATCAGCATTTTGCACAAGTTCCTGTAAAAAGTGGAACATAATGTCATCACAGAATAGGTAAAATCCACATAACCATTTCCCATAATTATACTACACAGTAACTTGGGTAAGTAAGAGGTCTGGATATTTCATTTTGGTGTTTTTGAATTGATAGGTTTGAAGATTCTAATAATTTAAGAGAAGCATTTCTTATGTGTCAGAATCTTTTAGGTGTCCCATTTTCAAAATGGCAGTCATTTTGCACAATGATACTACACAGTTACTTGGGTAAGTAAGAGGTCAGGTCGAAAATTTTCATTTTTGGTGTGTAAATAGGTTTATAAGATCTGAGTGCGCAATAAAACATGTTTTTTGAGTGAGACTTTTAGCATAACGATAAGACACTGTACCCTGGGAACTAAGAAGTATTGAATCTACATTTTGAGGGCTAAATAAAGATGTGAAGGGTCTCTAACAGCTAATGAATAGCCACTTTTTGGGCAATCGTTCTAAAATGGTGGCCAGATATCTTACAGTACTGGCTGTCATTTTGCGTAATGATAATTCACTATAACTCAGGGAGTGAGAGGTCTTTAGAATCTTTATTTCGGTGCCTATTTGTATTTGTAAAGGGGAATTTTCAAATATTTAAGACTTTCAAAGGTACTTTAGCAATTTCTATACTGCTGCCCTTTTTTAGATTTAAGAAATGGAGAGCTCAATATTTTTTGACAAAGGAACTCCATATAAAGAAGATTAATTGCTCAGAATGTGGGGGCCAGGGGAGACTGAGGAGTGAGTTTGGACACCGGATGTGAGAGATGCATTGGCCAGGTTGAAGAGGCCAAAAAGGGTACCGAGAAGTAGATAATTGGTCTGTCGATATACAAGTGAATTGAATAATAGTGAGGATTTGGGAGCCAAAGTCCCCCATGTCGAGTTATGTCCTCTAGTAACGTCAGCCTTGTTGGTTATGTTTATGGTCAACATACTTTTGGTGTTGTCTTGTCGGTTTTCTGGTTATGTTTTGCTAGTTTTCTTTCTTGCTCACCTAAGACTTCAAGAGGTTGCCTTATCAGAGCTTGAAGGTTTTATAAAGGGGGGCATCCTTTAACGACATCACTAGCATGTTAGACCACGTTTTCAAGGTGTTTTAAAGTGTTTCACCTGTAAGATACTTTTGCGCAGACCCAAGTGCCCATGCTTCACTGTTCTAAGACGGTCGATGTAGGAGCCCAGACTTGGGTTATGAAGTCTAATATATAAGATTTTAGACTAACAAGCTCCAGCATAAAGGACATGTGAAATGGCGGTTCAACTTATTTCAAATTAATAAATGTATTTTAAAGCGCACATTTTTTCATGCAGATATTTCTAATAAATATTTAAAAATTTTCAAGTACCAACCCCACCCCTCCAATGGGAGTATTAATTTGCATAAACATAAGCAAACTTGTAATGTAAGGTCGGGAGTTTCTGTTGCCTGCGCATAACCTGACTGTATGCTGGCTAGAGTCACCGCGAAAATTGGCGTTCAGAGCTTGAAGGTTTTATGATGGCTGTAATTAAAACACACCATCTTTGGTCATCAAGCAACCAAACTTTAGTCAGAATTTGCCTCCCGCATAAAAACAATTTTCCTGCAACTACCTCCAGTTGTGCTACATATTAAATTCAAATAAAACAGTTTTTAGGAAAGAACCAAAAATCTATCATAATTTTATTGTTAAATCAACTCTACATGTTTAACCATAGAACAATTTTGGTGATTTCGAAATATTGAAACATGTCAGACCATTTTTCTTTTTTGGCAAATTTACCGTCATGTCTGAACACCTAGTTTGTGTGTAGACCACAAAAAGTCTAGTTAATAACCATTTTTCTGAGGGCCAACTAATCGGATAACAGAGTGAAGTCCATGTAGGAAGACTGTCATGCCTGAGTTTACCTTCATAAAATCCTTTTGATGTTACAGTATGTAGCAGCGTAGTGAAGACACTTTCTTTGGGGGGGTGGGGGTGGGTGGGAGGGGGGGAGTTGGGGGATGTGTGGAAGCCTAAATTTGCCGAGTGACATTACCAAATGAAAGTAACAGTGCATTGACATGGGACCCACCTACATGATGGGGTTCGGGGGCGTAGCCCCTGATCGCTCGTGAGGTTTTTCAGTGATTCAAAGGTTTAAAATGGCCCCCAGATGCAGAGCATTAGACGACTCATAACAGAAATGCAAACCAATTTTTTGATTCGGGACAAATCCCCTACTTTTGTAGTTTATAGGGGCAACTTCTTACAGGGGTCCAGGGGCGAATTCCCCGGATTTGTAGTTTTTTTCAGGGCTGAAAAAAGGCTGTCAAGTTGCCCAACATTATTTGGACATAATAAACCACGCCCTCCAGTGACCATTATTTGTCCTTTCCTTCACTCAACTCCATGTCAGAGTTTTGAAATCACCATCTTAAATCTCCCTCTATGGGGACGAGGGACATACCTTAAGTATCTGTCCTCCTTCTGGATACTTGTCAAGAACTCTCTTCAGGTAAATGTGAAGAGGCGGCAGCTTCTGTCCAAAATCATCATCTGCATTAACAGAGAAATAAAAATATTCTCTAATCTAATACTCAATACAGGACAGTCGGTTTTGAAGTGGAATTGCCCAATCAGTTACAGGCGGGATAAAGATGAGCAGCCATCCAACTGGTAAACCAGTGATCCAGCAGCAGGGTAGTGATTTTTTCCCCTAAACATTGCCAAAAACAGGTTCTATCATCCTCTTTTCCCTTTATAAAAAAACACTAAACAAGTTTAAAGAAATAAAAATCACCAAAAATTATTTTAAAAAAAGTGATAAGATAACAAAGGACCATATAGGATCAAAACTGGTAACCCTCCACACTGCAATCAGTAGACTTTCAAAGTACACCACAAAACAACTTGAATACATTAGGAAAGGCAAACGTACCACCACACATGCGCAAAAACCTACTTCACTAAAAAGGTGGTTTGGGAAAAAAATTTGCAGGCAGGTACTCATGCCGGCTGGCAAAGCTGTGGTCCAGCAAGCAGCCGGGAATGCATGCTGGCTGGCAAACCAGTGATCCAGCAGCCAGGGATGCAAGCCGGCTGGCAAACCATTGTTCCAGCAGCCGGAGATGCATGCCATCTGGCAAACCATGGGGATGAATGCCAGCTGCTGGTAAATCAATGATCCAGCAGCGGAGGATGCATATGCGCCAGCTGGCAAACCAGTGATCCAGCAGCCGGGGATGCAAACCGGCTGGCAAACCAGTGATCCAGCAGTTGGGGATGCATGCCAGCTGCTGGTAAACCAGTGATCCAGCAGCCAGGTGCATACCGGCTGGTAAACCAATGATCCAGCAGCGGAGGATGCATATGCGCCAGCTGGCAAACCAGTGATGCAGCAGCTGGATGGGGATGTATGCCGGCTGGTAAATCAGCAGCCGGGGATGCGTTCCGGATGGTAAATCAGTGATCTAGCAGCCGGAGATGGATGCCGGCTGGTAAACCAGTGATCTGCAGCCAGGGATACATGCCGGCTGGTGCACCAGTGATCTAGCACCCGGGGATGATTTCAAAATGATATTGAGGCTCAAGTTATTGGAGGTCATGATATGAATGGGGGGCACGGTCCTTATTGAGTCAGAATTTAAATTAACTTATATGTATATATACTTACCATCACTGGAGTCTGCCATTGTCGGTTACTGCTATATATGATGACTGCTGTATGCAAAACAACTATATTAACTGTAGTACATCATTTCCTGTCGTTGAAACAACAAAATAAACAATTGACTCGAAATGAACTATTTGGGGGTTTACACTTCTAGCCTCCTGGGATGGGTACGTTCATGTCTACTATATAGAAAAATGGTTTTTTTTTTGCACGCTAGAAACACTGCTGAAGCACTATCCATCACGCACTGTGTTGTCCTTCCCTCCAATTATTATCTGTCCAGAAGATTCAAACTTAGGGAAATTGTTTTTTTTTTCTTGAAACTGTCAGGGGAGTAGATATTAGCCCAATCCTCTTTAATGGGGCCTAATCTTATTTTTCTTTCTCTATTTAAGTTACTGAAATTGAAAAAAATAAAAACAATAAAATAAAAAACATCCACAACTTTTACATAAATTGATGACGAGATCATCGTACCCATTTCTTTAAACTAATTTTTCAATGATACAAACTGACTTTGTTATAAGATTTAACATATGGCAAAATAAATGGATTATACACCATTTAAAATTTGGTTTTGAAATTTTAAGTCTAAATTTCAATTTACTTGCAATACAATAAACCTGTAAAAACTTGATCAAATTCAACGGTTACTACCCCTAATTTAATAGTAAACAAACAGACAAATAAATAAATATACAAAGAAATAAAAATAAATAAATACAAAAAAAAATAATACAGTTTTAAAAATATGATGTTGTTGAGAATGTTGGGTACTTTTGCAATGCCTAATCAATGTGTGCATCAATTATTCCAAAATTGCTGCAATTCTCAACTATGTTGTGTATCATTTTCAATTAGGCCTACTTAGCAAAATGGAATGTCATCATACAAATCACCATGGCAATACTCAGAACTATCTTAAGATGAATCTTAGTGTTTTGTGAAATCGGGCCCAAGTAGATAAAATTCCCAGGTCTTGAGCAAGAGGTCAGACAGCTGCCCTCATACCATTTTAGGATCACCGAGTTGCCCTTGGATACAGCTTTGAAGATTGCAAGCCTGTTAAAAATACTGTGGACAGGAACTGTTCATGTCTCAGGCATGGTAATGTGTAAACATGGGCAAGTTGCTTTTTACAAGTTTTTTTGTCTCATTAAAACCATGCCAATATGTTATTTTCTGTCCAGTTAGCATTTTTCCCTATTTGCCAAAAACTAGTTATGTGGGTAATCTGACTGAAGAAGGAAACTGTATCTAAAGAGGTTCAGTCACTGCATTTTATGGCATTGTGCAATGGCTTTGATTTCTCATGTATTTTTAATTGTGCAAGTTGATCACAGCTCTTTGGTGAGATTTTAAGGCTTTATGTCCAAATTAATGGGTGTGGCTTGATCACCAAGGCATATAAAAGCATATAAATACACCGAGCCACAGCTGCAGCCGTAGCCACAGTCAAGGCATATAAAACCATAGCAGTACACTGAGCCACAGCTGCAGCCGTAGCCACAGTCAAGGCATATAAAACCATAGCAGTACACTGAGCCACAGCTACAGCCGTAGCCACAGTCAAGGCATATAAAACCCTAGCACTCACTGAGCCACAGCTGCAGCCGTAGCCACAGTCAAGGCATATAAAACCATAGCAGTACACTGAGCCACAGCTGCAGCCGTAGCCACAGTCAAGGCATATAAAACCATAGCAGTACACTGAGCCACAGCTACAGCCGTAGCCACAGTCAAGGCATATAAAACCATAGCAATATGCTGAGCCACAGCTGCAGCCGTAGCCACAGCCCCCAAATCAGACATGGCCTTAGCCAACCAGATACTAAATACTCAAAGCCAGTTTTGTTTGTCTTCCTTTGGTAGATAGAGGTATTGCGTGCTGAGGGAAACCCCCCTAGCATGCAATCCTTTTCATTACATCATAATTATCCATCGGGCTGGAACATACATTACAAACAATGAGTTTCGGCTTCTGCAGTAGCACACATAATTTTGTATTTCAGTGAATGGAAACATTCAATACTTCTAAGGTTAAAGAGATGTAAGTAATCATATAAAAAACATTGTTATGCCTGCATATTTATTTGTTTAATTGTTTTTATATATTATTATTGTTATCATTTTTAAAATTAGTTTGTTTATTTATTTGTTTATTTTATTTTGTTTAATTAATTTCTTTTTTTTGGGTGGGGCTGCAAAAAGAAGTTCACAATTGTCTTTTAGATGCTCGGATCACACAAACAACATTTATTTGTGACTTCCTTCAAGATTATTTTATTTTATATGGAGAGATTTAGAAGGACAACCATTGTACTATCGACAAATTAAAGCTTTTGAAAATCACATTCTACAAAAAAATAAATTTTTAAAATAAGAACAATAATATTTACTTTTTTAATTTCTGAATTCTAGTTTCCAATGAACAGAACCCATAAAAAATGTCACATTCTCAAGATTCAACGTCCACTGCTTTTTTTTCCTAAGATGCAGCTGCTCCCATCACTGATTTCAGAAAATGTAATCTTAACAGTTTGCCCATTATTGGGTCATAGATTCTAGTGCACAAAACCTAGAAATCTGGCCTAAACCACATGTGCAAAAAAATTCTAAAAAACTGATACCCTTCATGCAGAGACATTTTTTTTCACAGGAATGTCTAGACCTGGTAAAAAGGTCACAAAATTATTTAGAAATCCAACTTTTAATAGGGCAGCTTGGGTGATAGGCCAAACCTACAGCACGTTATACTCAAGTCTGCACACAAGAAAAATCAGGTTCTGTCACTTTCTATTATTGGATTTTTTACATTGTTAAAAAAAACAATACATTGAATCTCATAATAAAGCTTAGTAGAAACCACAGTAGTGCAGTACGTAGATTGTTTTCGTTGCAGGACTGTAGGAATGCAATCAACTGCACAATGCCATTCTCATATCAGTGTAAAACTAGACAAAGTAACTGTTCAGGGCACTGTACTCCTTTTTATATATATTTTTATTTTTTAAGATTTTGACTTCATCGGCTGTACTGGCGCCCCAGTCCGTATATATCATGTATTGGTGCTGTGACCGTAAAATCATGAAATGTCAAAATCTCAAAAAGGAGTACAACGCTCCAGTTACTGTGCCTAATCTACCGGTTAAGACCTCTCACATTACAACATAATATTACACTTATGACTCATTTAATAATTGGATTGAAGACTATGTGAAATGCACAAATCTTACCTCAAAGTTCTCAAACCATGGTCAACCCGAGCTGATCTTGACGTCTGCAGAGAGCCATCTGAGGTTGTACCTGTGATGTACAGTGGACTTGTAGTGATGTGCTGGGGCCGGGTAATTGTTACCAGCTCTAGACTGTTTACCACAATAAGCTGCCGCGCAGAAAGTGGGTTGTACCGGGTACTACTCCGATTACGACAGAGTAGAATTCAATAACAACGCTTGATTATTATGATGAATGCACAGCTGAATTATTCACACATATGTAGGCCTATGAGATTCATTTCATAATTGGGCTTGTGATTTTAAGGATATTTTGATGGAAAAATATTGGGACTACTTTTTAGATAAAAGCCAGACGATGTATTGCACAAGTGGGTAATTCCCCCAGCACGCAATAACGGAATCTAGCATAGACTTGCTTCAAGTCGGGCCTGTGTTACGGACGAGCGTAGTTGCACTACACGGCCTGGTAAATGGTGTAAGGCGATAAAGTGTGGACGAAAGTCTTCAGATAAATATTAATGCTTGAAATTAAGGAAATGTTTCAAAGACCAATAGAGTAACGCTACTTATTTCGATGCCTAAATCTAAATTAGCCAAAACCGAAACTAATCCCGCTTATGTGCACAAAATCCCGGGGGGACCTTAAAAAAATAAAATAATGAATAGCAAAAAACTGTAGGCCTATTTTGTCGTTCATTTGAAACACCACATATCAACGCATTCTGCTTAGAGCCATGCATTGTTCAGTGTAGGGTGGGGGAGACGACAACAAGCAGTGTTCATATCTGAACATGAGAAAACAATTTTCTTCACTTTCTATTTCTATTGTTGGAAGTTTACCCATTGAAAAACAGTACAGTGTAATACCAAATTTAACGGTTGTAGCTCATTTGAAACTTAAGTTGTAAAAATGTACTCACCTGTCTTCCCATACCATGCTCTGTGATGCATAGCTGTATAAATCTCCTCTTCTTTGACATTTTAATGCCCTGATTTAAAACTGTACATTGTGTGTACACTTTTATACAAAAAAAATAAAAAAAGCAAAATGTATTTTTCGTATGTCATTCCTATTTTGCTGTTTCTTTTTGCTTTTTTGGCTTAGTTTTTGCATGTTAGGCCTAATACAGTAAATCACCTTGAGCATCTTTCAAGGCGGATTTTGGCGCTATATAAATATTATTCATTAGTATGATTATCTCGATTTAATTATTACATCAAAAATCGACAATAAAAACCACCTATCTCTCTTAATTAGAAAATAAAGCTGCAAACAAATTGATGACTTCAGTTCAAGTCAGGTGATCTACTCAGTTTAGAACTCTGTTTAATTAAACAAGGATCAAGTAACTAGATAGTTTAATAGCAGTAAGTTTACTTCTTTTTTGGTAGGATGAGCAAAGTTACTAACTTTCAAAATGAGGCATCGTTGGCTGTTTGAGACGGAGAGAGTAATTAACTTAAAAAGTAAATTAATGTGTAGAGCACATAATTACATCCGGGTACTTTTGGGCGGACGCGTTCATGGCATAACAATTTAGCTATACTATTAAAGCGGTAACTTCGTCATGAAACGCGCCATCTTGGAATACTAGAGCGCCATCTCGGGTTTTTGGTGTGGTGACTTCCCGGTTTTCTTTGGTAAGATCATCCTGTCCCAGATCCCGCAAACGGTCGCCCTAATTGCCGTGGTCCGAGATATCTGGTTGGCTGTTTGAGACGGATCTCTTGATTGGTCGGACTCGGCGGGCTCCGGCTTAGATGCTGACTTCTGACCCAAAAGAAAAGCATCCGAACTGCCGTGATGCGAGATGTCTGATTGGTTGTTTTAGACGGACCTCCCGATTTGTCATGTTCTTGCTGTTTGACCTTGCCATTTGATAGGTCGGCTTCCTTCCCCGGTCTTCGTTGTCCTCCGCGATTTCTCTTTTCTCTTGGTTATTTGTTTTTATTTTATATTTCTTATTTCTCTGGAATATTGTCTACATATCTTACATCTACATAGGTGATCAGAACATAAGTTGATAACTTTGTACTGTCTCTATGTACGGAAAAACATGCCTGGTTGAGACCACGCATGACCGTTTTCTGTGCATCTGGGTACCATGGTCGGACATGAGATGAACAAGGTAATTCAAAGCCTCAACCCTGACCTGCACTCGTGAACTCTGCCTTGCAACAATTAATGACCTTTTGTAAGGGGGGGGGGGTCGAGCCATTTTGTTGCTTGGTTTTGTTCGCTAGTCTTCGCTGTCCACCACCATTTCTTAATTATCTTGGTGAGGTTGTTCTTGTTGTAGTTCTTTGTAAAACATTACCTACTTATCTTTCGTGGCTAAAAGGTAGTCCCAACATACGTTTGTAAAGATAACTGTATTGTACATCTCAAGAAAAAAATGCTTGCTTGCGGTAACACTTAATCCATTTTTTTTTGCATTGTTGGACTATGGATCAACGTCACTGCGGCTAAATTAGGTAATTATCAAAGCCTGACCTCTCACCGGCAACAATGCATTCATGAACGAGAGGATTGGTGGTGATTTTATGACCTTTGCTCCCAACAGTACAGACTTGCCATGTAGCAACATGTCTGATTGGCTGCTTCAGACAACATTTTTAGACAACAGATTTCTGCCAGGTATATGCAAATTAGATTTAGCACAGAATCTCGGAAACTCCCATCGTGCAGACTAAACTTTAGTTATTAGATGCTCTTCTAAAGTTAGCTTGAATTTTGATGTTGAAGGTTGGTTCACTATGTGATGGGCTACGATACACATGTGTGCTAATGTCAAACATTAAAAACATCAAAGATTATAGAGCGCCGTAGGCGCAAGATGAGGAACTGGGCCTTTATCTGTTAGAAAGTGAAATATGCATGGGCGCCATTTCGGCAAGTGATTGCCTATGTTTGCCACTGATCAATTGTCGTTGTTTACACTGGTCCCCACGTTTCAGTGCTGTATCAATGGGGTTCACTTGCCGAAATGACGCCCAGTGAGATTTCACATTTCAGCCAGAGTTCCCCATCTTGCGCCTACGGCGCTCTATAATCTTTGATCAACATACACTCGTCACGAGCATAGCTAACGTCATCTCTAAAACTAGAAAATTATTCCTGCGCACGCGTAATCGAGGGCCAATCAAAAGTGCCATTTCGTTAGTAGCTATCGGTCCCTATAATATACAGTCAGAAGAGAACGATGTAGGGACTGGGGACCAGTCTAATTTTTAGTTGTCTCTTTGATCTTTGACTTTTGACCTGCACCCTTGACTTGCAATAAAAAATATCACATTAACATATAAATAGTACACCGTGCTGGTTGTTTTGTACTCGAATGTCACTTCCAATTATGCTTAACATTTTGAAATAACTCATCAAACCTAGCATGGTATGTTTTCAGTGCTGAAATGAAGAGATCATTTCAATGGTATAAATGCTTTACTAATAATTTGGATAAGAAGTCACCACCTCTGTAAAATTGGAGTGTACCCCAAACGACATTAGAACTAAATGGGCAATACCCCTAATTCCTCCCCCACTGTCTTGAATGTTTATTCTTTAGCGTACTCGTTGGCCTCTCACATGTGATCAGCGGGATAAATTATACTGCCCAAAGAGGTACTCATCCACTTTTCCAAGGAAACTACGTAAACTTCTTATCCCAGAAATAACAAAAACGACAACAATACATGGACATATACTTTTCTTCATCCCGACCAATTTTCAACATTCTTTCACATGGCCTCCTAACGTCCACTTTTTTATTTTTCTCCTTTTGTTAATTCAGAATTAGAAATGTGTCCTTTCTTTGTGTATGTACTGATTGACCAAATAACGGTATAACATAAATGCAAGCAATATAAACGTGATGTAGTAGTCGTGAGCACCCGGTAGGCTTCCCAATAATGATTTATTTCCAAGCAATAGATAAAGACATAAAGATAACAAGAAACAGACAAACAAGAAACTAAGAAATACACAAGTACTGAAATAAAGAATTAAGACATAAAGGATTAAGAAACATCATAAATCAAGAAAGAAATAAAGAAAAAAAGACGGGGTACTGTAGGCCTACACAAACAATATAACTAAGAAACACAGAAAACAATCAAGAAAGCAATTAGAGACAAAATAAATACAAAGAAGCAAAGAAACATATAAGTCAACAAATAAATGAAGATTGAAATACACAAACAAAGAAATGTGTTTGTACACATTAATCAAGTAAGAAAAAACATCAAGAAATAAAGAAACAAAGAAATAAAGGCAAGGAAATGTCGATAAAACATTTCAGACAAAAAATAATCAAAAAATAAACAGTGACGAAAAAATCCAGAAAGTCAGAGACAAAGAAACATAGAAATAAATGTAAAATGAATAAATAAATATAATAAAATAATAAATTCCGCACTGTGACAAATACTGCAATAAACAGCAAAATCAAGAAAATAAGAAACAACGAAATAAACACAAAACACATGGAAGTTGAAAAGAAATTCAGATTACACAAATATTTTAATTTAGAAATACAGACATGTTAAGAATAACAGAAGGGAGACACGGACATACAGAAATAAAGAATCAACTAAACAAAGAAGTCAAGACATAAACAAATATTAATACATTTGCATATTTTATCAGTATCCTCACTTCCACGCAATGAGAAACCAGTGGATTGCGTATTTAGAAAGAGTGTCATTTTGGTCAACGGGTCAACACAACTGGATTCAAATATCGAAATAGGTAGGTACATGTCATTTTGGCACGCATGCATCATTGCCAAGTACGATGCATATTATGTATCCGACCATGCAAACACCCCCAAATTATGGTTCGTAACTTGGCGTTGGAGGGGAGGCGGGGAGGGGCAGGAGACGCTCCGACTGCCACCCAAGACCTTTTGCTTGCCCCTCGCTCAACATTCCAAGTAGTACATATGAACATTGCCTTGCAATTAAAACTAGCTCATTTAAAGCTCATTGTAGAACAAGATGACCCCTGAGTGCCCCCTGTAAATTACACCTTTAGCCGACATTATATTGACTTCAACATTTCATAGGCAATAATCGCGCCCACCTAGAGCGGAGCTCGGCGTCCCCCATAGTGCTATTAATGCCGTTACCCGCGCCATCTTGAATTTGAAGCGCGCCATCTGGGTACACTGTACACCAAATGGGCTAAAAATCGTGCGCCAAACTGATTATCACAATTTGTAAACCCTCAACTTTTTTTGAATAGTAGTATTTTTGGGGTCATGCAATCAATATATTGTGTAAGTATGCTTAGTTATCACAATCTGGGGGTTCCTTGCTTTACGTTTTTAGTAGACTTGATACAATTGTGCTTTAAAGATGGCCCTATTTGGTCTGGGAAGTGGAGGGATGCTTCGTGAAGAGTGGCAGCAAATCGGTTTGAAAAAATGACATTTTGGAGGTGTCTTTTTGGGGGGCAATTAGCAAACATTCTCAACGGCGAACCTACTCAAAATTGAAAAAAAAACTGAAGTTCAGTTGTCAGAAAATATATTTGATTTTGTTTTCTAGAGGCTGAGAAACTTTTAAATACTTTTGGAGTGTTTTTGAATATTTAGCATCGGTTGCTATGGGAGCCTATTTAGGGTGGTGCACCCATCTTGGCTTAGGATCGCGCCCTCTCGGGGTGCACCCCACTAAAAAGGGTGAAAACAGTCCGTCGGCCTGCTGGATATTTTGTATGCCCTCGAAATATCCCATACCAGAAAGATCTGAGGGCCGATTAAAAGGGGCACAATGTAAAAACTTGTTGTGACCTGGGGTTTTTGGCTACTAACTTGAGGCATTTTGGATGATCTTGGCCCTGAAAAATATGGTTCTATTTGCTCGTATAGGTGTAGGACCATTTTTCAAGATCAATGCTCGGACGTTTTGAAATTTACACAAGTGTAGAGGTGTTTTTACTTGGACGGAGAATAACTCGACGAGCCTTGGGACTACCCATGTCAAATTAACAAGAGGGCGGAAGTTTAGGACTCAATGTATATTTCTTCTTTTTATTTGAAAACGCTGTGAGACTTTTAAGCATTTTAAAAGTATTTTTTGAATATTTAACGTTTTGCACTGTGTGCTATTGGAGTTTATTTAGTGGGGTGCACCCCTCGGGTTTTTGGTGTGGTACCGGGAACTTCCCGGCTTTCTTTGGTAAGATCACACCTTGTCCGACAGGGTCCCGCACCACGGCAAACAATCACACTTACTGCCGTGGTGCGAGATATCTGGTTGGCTGTTTGAGACGGACAGATTAATTATTTTTAAACAACGAATTATTGTGTGGAGCACAGAAATTACATCCGGGCAATGTTGGGCGGACGATTCTCAATTTTAGCGCATGCGAGTTCATTGCATAAACATATTATGAACAACAACACTTCATCGGATGACGGACTGGAGCGTTTACCGTAGGTAATATTCATGTGTATCACGCAAACAGACAAATAAAATATCATTTCGTTTAAGCTAAGTAGTATTATGTATCAATTAAAAAAAAAAAATTTGAGAAGCAACACACATAAAATCATTTGCGAATTGTGTCTTAATCTGTCTAACTCTTGTCACTCTTTGCCAGAAAAATTAGTAAAAATAATAAATAGAATGGTACAAATAAAATCAATACTTTTGCAAAACATGTTAATATTTTGCGGCACCGAATAGTGCCAAATCTTTTTCTCATTTATTTTGAAATTTCAAATAGTCACATTTGTTCGACGACTTGTGGTAAATGTCTGTTTAGTATCTGCGCTGACGAAACTGGCTGTTAATGTGCAGTACATCTTACTTAGTTTGCATAATATACTTAAATCATATAAGTGACGAAACTGGCTGATTGTTTCTGAAATTCATTTCTATCAACTAAACGTTTTGGCAACTAGCTTACGTAAATTCTTCATATCCTCATGTTACAGTCTCCTCACACATTTTAACAACTTCATCTAATTAAAAGAAAAACAAGTATAGGATATAATCAAATGCTGTTGCGAATGAGAAGTCCACTTTTCATAACCGATATTGCAAATAATTTTCTCAGATATAAAACTTTAATTCAAATCACGGCAGGCACCTCCTCCAATAATATAGAAAAGGCAATAACTTAACACTTTTTTAATTGTTTGGAGACACCATGCTGAGGTTTTGAGTCTGCAGTGAATTAACCACGGCTGTAAGACACATCTGTCAACCTCTTTCAGGTACAGCATATTGTGGACTACGCTACAAACTACATTTATTCTAAAATGCTACTCCTATAATAAGACTACATAATGGCCTGTAGCGGCTCATCTAGATTACATCATATTAGAGCTTGAATCTGTACCTGTACCAATATATCGATAATCTTATTTAGTTTCCAACTCTGCAAAATATACTCAAATCAACCGTAGTGATACGAACATAACATATCACGTCAACGTTATCAAGGAAACACGATATAATGTGTGAAAGGCCCATATTGATGGCTATAAGATCATCTCTATAATATTTAAGGTGAGGTGAACGTAATCATGTTTTATATACATTTCTTCATTCGTGAAGTCCAACTCAAATATAAACCTTTATTACTTTCTCAAAATATTACAGATAATCAAAAAGAAACTCTAATTATTTGTGTTTTTTCCCCTACAGCGATATGTATTAAGCATTTTCGCGGATTTGAATCCCATAAGAGTATTATGCCTGTGGATTCTTTTCATAGGACTCGGGAAAGTACCGAGTATACCTTGCTTAACACATTGGAGTATGGGTAAGAAACACAAATAATATTCTTTATCTCCGAAGCAATCCAACATTAAGAAACTCGTAGTAAGCACGATCTTTTGCTTACACGTGTCTCACATTTTGAATGAAGTAATCGAAGTAATTTATAAAGTCAAACAACAGAACTTTATCAAATTACTCACAAAATCTGAAAAGAATCACGACAAATTTTCTGCACACGGTGTGATCGAAACATAACGGACTACACCAACCCCGTACACGTATGTTACCAAATACTATGTTACAAGCAAGTTTACTAAGGCCCTTTACACGCATAGATAACAGTTGTTTTTTAAATCACAAGTGTCGTGTTCTTAAAAATATCACACAAAGAAACGCCTTAAAAAAGATGACCATTTTGACCCACTGTAATTCTGCACAGCAAGAATGTGGGTTTGTATTTATGGTTGTATAATCATTAAGTGCACAATAGTTACCGCAGTGGTTCTCTACATGCATATTTTTTCTTGTTTTTCTAATCTCTTGCAAATTACTACATTAATCTAATCGAAACGTTAAGAACAAACCAGACGGCTCTTCTCAGATCCAATAAAAACTTCAGTAAGGTAAATATTTTTTACATCGCTGTACCCGCAAAAATAACAAGACATATATAATATCACCATGCAGACCATATAAATATTGTCAACAATTCTTATAAAAAGCCGCCAAACAAAACAAAATATTGTCAAATAATTCTTATAAAAAGCCGCCAAACAAAACAGAATAGGGCAGTGTAAAATGTATGTAACCTTTTTTTTCAATCAAATAGAATAATACAGAATTAATTCTTCGAAATACGACTTGTTCATAATTACATTTTGTGCGTCATTATACTTTTTTATGAAGGTAATTTTGTTATCAATATATGACTAAATTTATTTGTCCGAAAATGGAATTGCGTTAAGGTCCTATAAGTTCAGGGGTGGATTTCACAAAAATAGTCCTAACTTAGGACTAGTTCTACCTTATGATTAGCCCTATAGGATGAGTAACCGGTCTTAACTTATAGGGCCCTATAAGTTAGGACCGGTTACTCATCCTAACTTGAGATAAGACTAGTCCTAGCGCCTTGTGAAATCCACCCCTAGAAAAATTCCCCCCAGTCACCACACAGTGGAACTTCTATATGAACACTGTGTTCACATAGTAGCCATACTGTGCACTCAATGGTCACACTGTGACCACACTGTGTTCTCTATGTGTGACACTATGAATTTGGAACAAATTCACAAGTGTCCCCTGTGTGTTCACAGTGTGGTCTCTGTGTGGTCATAGTGTGAACACTATGACCACACAGAGAACACAGTGTGGTGACAGGGGGAAATTTTCCTAAGAGCACACCCGGACAAAAAATTTTACAGGAAGTGGCGCAGATCTATAGTGTTTTATTGAAGAATAACTGCTGCAGTTTATTATATACATAATTAAAATATTATAATTACCAAGTCATTTTATTTTCAAAACTTGATATAGAGTATCTACATTTATTTAGTCGGTTGATAGAGATTATAAATTTTGACACTAGGGTCGAGTATTAAGCACTTTGTTACTTATCATGTGTCTTGTAGGTTGTTATAAATGTGTGTCTGAATTGAACTGAATAACCAACCTCACCACTAATGTTTAAAGTTGAGCAGTAATATCTGAACGTACCGGCTTGGTGTGAAACTCAAATAAAGTCCAAACAAGGTCAATCTATTACTTAGATTTAGAAAAGAAAAAAAATAGGAGAAAACAAAAATCTTATCAAATAAAACCCAAGACATTTTTATCTTTCATCTCGCGGGATAACTTTTGAAGAACCTCGTATTTTAATACGCTGGTTTTTCCAGTAAGGATTTGGGATGACTATTGCCAATATTTATAAACAATGTTGTCATCTCATTGATTTACTGATACTTTACATCAACACAATTGATGCATTAGTTATACGGTACTTCTAACTTTAAAAACCTTCAGAATACCTTTATCCCAATGATATCCCTTACGAGATCGAGCAATTCTTGACAAATTTCCAGGGCTCTACTGGCTTGGAAGTCCTGATATGTTTGTCCACTTGTCTTAGAGTTAGGATTGTCAG
>CAJVRT020000040.1:0-28129 GCA_911728455.2 Marthasterias glacialis | reverse complement strand
GGCTCTTCCGAGACGTGTCCAACAAACTAGAGGTCCCAACTTGCATTATTTCGGGAGCTAGCGAGCTTTTGCGGCCATCTTGATGACGTCAGAATTGACCCAAATATTGCCATTTGCCCAAATATTGCGAATCGACCCCTTCCCCACACACAAACCCTCTTCAGTGATGTCTACTCTATCATTTTCTATCATAAAATCGCATAAAATTTTTTTGGCCAAAAGTGCGAGTGCTCACAGGGAGCTCCCTGTCAGAAATTTTAATTTTCGAGCCATTTTGAAAAGTGCTTTTCATGGAATCAGTCGATGCGGGCGGCTCTTCCGAGACGTGTCCAACAAACTAGAGGTCCCAACTTGCATTATTTCGGGAGCTAGCGAGCTTTTGCGGCCATCTTGATGACGTCAGAATTGACCCAAATATTGCCATTTGCCCAAATATTGCGAATCGACCCCTTCCCCACACACAAACCCTCTTCAGTGATGTCTACTCTATCATTTTCTATCATAAAATCGCATAAAATTTTTTTGGCCAAAAGTGCGAGTGCTCACAGGGAGCTCCCTGTCAGAAATTTTAATTTTCGAGCCATTTTGAAAAGTGCTTTTCATGGAATCAGTCGATGCGGGCGGCTCTTCCGAGACGTGTCCAACAAACTAGAGGTCCCAACTTGCATTATTTCGGGAGCTAGCGAGCTTTTGCGGCCATCTTGATGACGTCAGAATTGACCCAAATATTGCCATTTGCCCAAATATTGCGAATCGACCCCTTCCCCACACACAAACCCTCTTCAGTGATGTCTACTCTATCATTTTCTATCATAAAATCGCATAAAAATTTTTTGGCCAAAAGTGCGAGTGCTCACAGGGAGCTCCCTGTCAGAAATTTTAATTTTCGAGCCATTTTGAAAAGTGCTTTTCATGGAATCAGTCGATGCGGGCGGCTCTTCCGAGACGTGTCCAACAAACTAGAGGTCCCAACTTGCATTATTTCGGGAGCTAGCGAGCTTTTGCGGCCATCTTGATGACGTCAGAATTGACCCAAATATTGCCATTTGCCCAAATATTGCGAATCGACCCCTTCCCCACACACAAACCCTCTTCAGTGATGTCTACTCTATCATTTTTCTATCATAAAATCGCATAAAATTTTTTGGGCCAAAAGTGCGAGTGCTCACAGGGAGCTCCCTGTCAGAAATTTTAATTTTCGAGCCATTTTGAAAAGTGCTTTTCATGGAATCAGTCGATGCGGGCGGCTCTTCCGAGACGTGTCCAACAAACTAGAGGTCCCAACTTGCATTATTTCGGGAGCTAGCGAGCTTTTGCGGCCATCTTGATGACGTCAGAATTGACCCAAATATTGCCATTTGCCCAAATATTGCGAATCGACCCCTTCCCCACACACAAACCCTCTTCAGTGATGTCTACTCTATCATTTTCTATCATAAAATCGCATAAAATTTTTTGGGCCAAAAGTGCGAGTGCTCACAGGGAGCTCCCTGTCAGAAATTTTAATTTTCGAGCCATTTTGAAAAGTGCTTTTCATGGAATCAGTCGATGCGGGCGGCTCTTCCGAGACGTGTCCAACAAACTAGAGGTCCCAACTTGCATTATTTCGGGAGCTAGCGAGCTTTTGCGGCCATCTTGATGACGTCAGAATTGACCCAAATATTGCCATTTGCCCAAATATTGCGAATCGACCCCTTCCCCACACACAAACCCTCTTCAGTGATGTCTACTCTATCATTTTCTATCATAAAATCGCATAAAATTTTTTGGGCCAAAAGTGCGAGTGCTCACAGGGAGCTCCCTGTCAGAAATTTTAATTTTCGAGCCATTTTGAAAAGTGCTTTTCATGGAATCAGTCGATGCGGGCGGCTCTTCCGAGACGTGTCCAACAAACTAGAGGTCCCAACTTGCATTATTTCGGGAGCTAGCGAGCTTTTGCGGCCATCTTGATGACGTCAGAATTGACCCAAATATTGCCATTTGCCCAAATATTGCGAATCGACCCCTTCCCCACACACAAACCCTCTTCAGTGATGTCTACTCTATCATTTTCTATCATAAAATCGCATAAAATTTTTTTGGCCAAAAGTGCGAGTGCTCACAGGGAGCTCCCTGTCAGAAATTTTAATTTTCGAGCCATTTTGAAAAGTGCTTTTCATGGAATCAGTCGATGCGGGCGGCTCTTCCGAGACGTGTCCAACAAACTAGAGGTCCCAACTTGCATTATTTCGGGAGCTAGCGAGCTTTTGCGGCCATCTTGATGACGTCAGAATTGACCCAAATATTGCCATTTGCCCAAATATTGCGAATCGACCCCTTCCCCACACACAAACCCTCTTCAGTGATGTCTACTCTATCATTTTCTATCATAAAATCGCATAAAATTTTTTTGGCCAAAAGTGCGAGTGCTCACAGGGAGCTCCCTGTCAGAAATTTTAATTTTCGAGCCATTTTGAAAAGTGCTTTTCATGGAATCAGTCGATGCGGGCGGCTCTTCCGAGACGTGTCCAACAAACTAGAGGTCCCAACTTGCATTATTTCGGGAGCTAGCGAGCTTTTGCGGCCATCTTGATGACGTCAGAATTGACCCAAATATTGCCATTTGCCCAAATATTGCGAATCGACCCCTTCCCCACACACAAACCCTCTTCAGTGATGTCTACTCTATCATTTTCTATCATAAAATCGCATAAAATTTTTTTGGCCAAAAGTGCGAGTGCTCACAGGGAGCTCCCTGTCAGAAATTTTAATTTTCGAGCCATTTTGAAAAGTGCTTTTCATGGAATCAGTCGATGCGGGCGGCTCTTCCGAGACGTGTCCAACAAACTAGAGGTCCCAACTTGCATTATTTCGGGAGCTAGCGAGCTTTTGCGGCCATCTTGATGACGTCAGAATTGACCCAAATATTGCCATTTGCCCAAATATTGCGAATCGACCCCTTCCCCACACACAAACCCTCTTCAGTGATGTCTACTCTATCATTTTCTATCATAAAATCGCATAAAATTTTTTTGGCCAAAAGTGCGAGTGCTCACAGGGAGCTCCCTGTCAGAAATTTTAATTTTCGAGCCATTTTGAAAAGTGCTTTTCATGGAATCAGTCGATGCGGGCGGCTCTTCCGAGACGTGTCCAACAAACTAGAGGTCCCAACTTGCATTATTTCGGGAGCTAGCGAGCTTTTGCGGCCATCTTGATGACGTCAGAATTGACCCAAATATTGCCATTTGCCCAAATATTGCGAATCGACCCCTTCCCCACACACAAACCCTCTTCAGTGATGTCTACTCTATCATTTTCTATCATAAAATCGCATAAAATTTTTTTGGCCAAAAGTGCGAGTGCTCACAGGGAGCTCCCTGTCAGAAATTTTAATTTTCGAGCCATTTTGAAAAGTGCTTTTCATGGAATCAGTCGATGCGGGCGGCTCTTCCGAGACGTGTCCAACAAACTAGAGGTCCCAACTTGCATTATTTCGGGAGCTAGCGAGCTTTTGCGGCCATCTTGATGACGTCAGAATTGACCCAAATATTGCCATTTGCCCAAATATTGCGAATCGACCCCTTCCCCACACACAAACCCTCTTCAGTGATGTCTACTCTATCATTTTCTATCATAAAATCGCATAAAATTTTTTGGGCCAAAAGTGCGAGTGCTCACAGGGAGCTCCCTGTCAGAAATTTTAATTTTCGAGCCATTTTGAAAAGTGCTTTTCATGGAATCAGTCGATGCGGGCGGCTCTTCCGAGACGTGTCCAACAAACTAGAGGTCCCAACTTGCATTATTTCGGGAGCTAGCGAGCTTTTGCGGCCATCTTGATGACGTCAGAATTGACCCAAATATTGCCATTTGCCCAAATATTGCGAATCGACCCCTTCCCCACACACAAACCCTCTTCAGTGATGTCTACTCTATCATTTTCTATCATAAAATCGCATAAAATTTTTTGGGCCAAAAGTGCGAGTGCTCACAGGGAGCTCCCTGTCAGAAATTTTAATTTTCGAGCCATTTTGAAAAGTGCTTTTCATGGAATCAGTCGATGCGGGCGGCTCTTCCGAGACGTGTCCAACAAACTAGAGGTCCCAACTTGCATTATTTCGGGAGCTAGCGAGCTTTTGCGGCCATCTTGATGACGTCAGAATTGACCCAAATATTGCCATTTGCCCAAATATTGCGAATCGACCCCTTCCCCACACACAAACCCTCTTCAGTGATGTCTACTCTATCATTTTCTATCATAAAATCGCATAAAAATTTTTTGGCCAAAAGTGCGAGTGCTCACAGGGAGCTCCCTGTCAGAAATTTTAATTTTCGAGCCATTTTGAAAAGTGCTTTTCATGGAATCAGTCGATGCGGGCGGCTCTTCCGAGACGTGTCCAACAAACTAGAGGTCCCAACTTGCATTATTTCGGGAGCTAGCGAGCTTTTGCGGCCATCTTGATGACGTCAGAATTGACCCAAATATTGCCATTTGCCCAAATATTGCGAATCGACCCCTTCCCCACACACAAACCCTCTTCAGTGATGTCTACTCTATCATTTTCTATCATAAAATCGCATAAAAATTTTTTGGCCAAAAGTGCGAGTGCTCACAGGGAGCTCCCTGTCAGAAATTTTAATTTTCGAGCCATTTTGAAAAGTGCTTTTCATGGAATCAGTCGATGCGGGCGGCTCTTCCGAGACGTGTCCAACAAACTAGAGGTCCCAACTTGCATTATTTCGGGAGCTAGCGAGCTTTTGCGGCCATCTTGATGACGTCAGAATTGACCCAAATATTGCCATTTGCCCAAATATTGCGAATCGACCCCTTCCCCACACACAAACCCTCTTCAGTGATGTCTACTCTATCATTTTCTATCATAAAATCGCATAAAATTTTTTGGGCCAAAAGTGCGAGTGCTCACAGGGAGCTCCCTGTCAGAAATTTTAATTTTCGAGCCATTTTGAAAAGTGCTTTTCATGGAATCAGTCGATGCGGGCGGCTCTTCCGAGACGTGTCCAACAAACTAGAGGTCCCAACTTGCATTATTTCGGGAGCTAGCGAGCTTTTGCGGCCATCTTGATGACGTCAGAATTGACCCAAATATTGCCATTTGCCCAAATATTGCGAATCGACCCCTTCCCCACACACAAACCCTCTTCAGTGATGTCTACTCTATCATTTTCTATCATAAAATCGCATAAAATTTTTTGGGCCAAAAGTGCGAGTGCTCACAGGGAGCTCCCTGTCAGAAATTTTAATTTTCGAGCCATTTTGAAAAGTGCTTTTCATGGAATCAGTCGATGCGGGCGGCTCTTCCGAGACGTGTCCAACAAACTAGAGGTCCCAACTTGCATTATTTCGGGAGCTAGCGAGCTTTTGCGGCCATCTTGATGACGTCAGAATTGACCCAAATATTGCCATTTGCCCAAATATTGCGAATCGACCCCTTCCCCACACACAAACCCTCTTCAGTGATGTCTACTCTATCATTTTCTATCATAAAATCGCATAAAATTTTTTTGGCCAAAAGTGCGAGTGCTCACAGGGAGCTCCCTGTCAGAAATTTTAATTTTCGAGCCATTTTGAAAAGTGCTTTTCATGGAATCAGTCGATGCGGGCGGCTCTTCCGAGACGTGTCCAACAAACTAGAGGTCCCAACTTGCATTATTTCGGGAGCTAGCGAGCTTTTGCGGCCATCTTGATGACGTCAGAATTGACCCAAATATTGCCATTTGCCCAAATATTGCGAATCGACCCCTTCCCCACACACAAACCCTCTTCAGTGATGTCTACTCTATCATTTTCTATCATAAAATCGCATAAAATTTTTTGGGCCAAAAGTGCGAGTGCTCACAGGGAGCTCCCTGTCAGAAATTTTAATTTTCGAGCCATTTTGAAAAGTGCTTTTCATGGAATCAGTCGATGCGGGCGGCTCTTCCGAGACGTGTCCAACAAACTAGAGGTCCCAACTTGCATTATTTCGGGAGCTAGCGAGCTTTTGCGGCCATCTTGATGACGTCAGAATTGACCCAAATATTGCCATTTGCCCAAATATTGCGAATCGACCCCTTCCCCACACACAAACCCTCTTCAGTGATGTCTACTCTATCATTTTCTATCATAAAATCGCATAAAATTTTTTGGGCCAAAAGTGCGAGTGCTCACAGGGAGCTCCCTGTCAGAAATTTTAATTTTCGAGCCATTTTGAAAAGTGCTTTTCATGGAATCAGTCGATGCGGGCGGCTCTTCCGAGACGTGTCCAACAAACTAGAGGTCCCAACTTGCATTATTTCGGGAGCTAGCGAGCTTTTGCGGCCATCTTGATGACGTCAGAATTGACCCAAATATTGCCATTTGCCCAAATATTGCGAATCGACCCCTTCCCCACACACAAACCCTCTTCAGTGATGTCTACTCTATCATTTTCTATCATAAAATCGCATAAAATTTTTTGGGCCAAAAGTGCGAGTGCTCACAGGGAGCTCCCTGTCAGAAATTTTAATTTTCGAGCCATTTTGAAAAGTGCTTTTCATGGAATCAGTCGATGCGGGCGGCTCTTCCGAGACGTGTCCAACAAACTAGAGGTCCCAACTTGCATTATTTCGGGAGCTAGCGAGCTTTTGCGGCCATCTTGATGACGTCAGAATTGACCCAAATATTGCCATTTGCCCAAATATTGCGAATCGACCCCTTCCCCACACACAAACCCTCTTCAGTGATGTCTACTCTATCATTTTCTATCATAAAATCGCATAAAATTTTTTTGGCCAAAAGTGCGAGTGCTCACAGGGAGCTCCCTGTCAGAAATTTTAATTTTCGAGCCATTTTGAAAAGTGCTTTTCATGGAATCAGTCGATGCGGGCGGCTCTTCCGAGACGTGTCCAACAAACTAGAGGTCCCAACTTGCATTATTTCGGGAGCTAGCGAGCTTTTGCGGCCATCTTGATGACGTCAGAATTGACCCAAATATTGCCATTTGCCCAAATATTGCGAATCGACCCCTTCCCCACACACAAACCCTCTTCAGTGATGTCTACTCTATCATTTTCTATCATAAAATCGCATAAAATTTTTTTGGCCAAAAGTGCGAGTGCTCACAGGGAGCTCCCTGTCAGAAATTTTAATTTTCGAGCCATTTTGAAAAGTGCTTTTCATGGAATCAGTCGATGCGGGCGGCTCTTCCGAGACGTGTCCAACAAACTAGAGGTCCCAACTTGCATTATTTCGGGAGCTAGCGAGCTTTTGCGGCCATCTTGATGACGTCAGAATTGACCCAAATATTGCCATTTGCCCAAATATTGCGAATCGACCCCTTCCCCACACACAAACCCTCTTCAGTGATGTCTACTCTATCATTTTCTATCATAAAATCGCATAAAATTTTTTGGGCCAAAAGTGCGAGTGCTCACAGGGAGCTCCCTGTCAGAAATTTTAATTTTCGAGCCATTTTGAAAAGTGCTTTTCATGGAATCAGTCGATGCGGGCGGCTCTTCCGAGACGTGTCCAACAAACTAGAGGTCCCAACTTGCATTATTTCGGGAGCTAGCGAGCTTTTGCGGCCATCTTGATGACGTCAGAATTGACCCAAATATTGCCATTTGCCCAAATATTGCGAATCGACCCCTTCCCCACACACAAACCCTCTTCAGTGATGTCTACTCTATCATTTTCTATCATAAAATCGCATAAAATTTTTTGGGCCAAAAGTGCGAGTGCTCACAGGGAGCTCCCTGTCAGAAATTTTAATTTTCGAGCCATTTTGAAAAGTGCTTTTCATGGAATCAGTCGATGCGGGCGGCTCTTCCGAGACGTGTCCAACAAACTAGAGGTCCCAACTTGCATTATTTCGGGAGCTAGCGAGCTTTTGCGGCCATCTTGATGACGTCAGAATTGACCCAAATATTGCCATTTGCCCAAATATTGCGAATCGACCCCTTCCCCACACACAAACCCTCTTCAGTGATGTCTACTCTATCATTTTCTATCATAAAATCGCATAAAATTTTTTTGGCCAAAAGTGCGAGTGCTCACAGGGAGCTCCCTGTCAGAAATTTTAATTTTCGAGCCATTTTGAAAAGTGCTTTTCATGGAATCAGTCGATGCGGGCGGCTCTTCCGAGACGTGTCCAACAAACTAGAGGTCCCAACTTGCATTATTTCGGGAGCTAGCGAGCTTTTGCGGCCATCTTGATGACGTCAGAATTGACCCAAATATTGCCATTTGCCCAAATATTGCGAATCGACCCCTTCCCCACACACAAACCCTCTTCAGTGATGTCTACTCTATCATTTTCTATCATAAAATCGCATAAAATTTTTTTGGCCAAAAGTGCGAGTGCTCACAGGGAGCTCCCTGTCAGAAATTTTAATTTTCGAGCCATTTTGAAAAGTGCTTTTCATGGAATCAGTCGATGCGGGCGGCTCTTCCGAGACGTGTCCAACAAACTAGAGGTCCCAACTTGCATTATTTCGGGAGCTAGCGAGCTTTTGCGGCCATCTTGATGACGTCAGAATTGACCCAAATATTGCCATTTGCCCAAATATTGCGAATCGACCCCTTCCCCACACACAAACCCTCTTCAGTGATGTCTACTCTATCATTTTCTATCATAAAATCGCATAAAATTTTTTTGGCCAAAAGTGCGAGTGCTCACAGGGAGCTCCCTGTCAGAAATTTTAATTTTCGAGCCATTTTGAAAAGTGCTTTTCATGGAATCAGTCGATGCGGGCGGCTCTTCCGAGACGTGTCCAACAAACTAGAGGTCCCAACTTGCATTATTTCGGGAGCTAGCGAGCTTTTGCGGCCATCTTGATGACGTCAGAATTGACCCAAATATTGCCATTTGCCCAAATATTGCGAATCGACCCCTTCCCCACACACAAACCCTCTTCAGTGATGTCTACTCTATCATTTTCTATCATAAAATCGCATAAAATTTTTTTGGCCAAAAGTGCGAGTGCTCACAGGGAGCTCCCTGTCAGAAATTTTAATTTTCGAGCCATTTTGAAAAGTGCTTTTCATGGAATCAGTCGATGCGGGCGGCTCTTCCGAGACGTGTCCAACAAACTAGAGGTCCCAACTTGCATTATTTCGGGAGCTAGCGAGCTTTTGCGGCCATCTTGATGACGTCAGAATTGACCCAAATATTGCCATTTGCCCAAATATTGCGAATCGACCCCTTCCCCACACACAAACCCTCTTCAGTGATGTCTACTCTATCATTTTCTATCATAAAATCGCATAAAATTTTTTTGGCCAAAAGTGCGAGTGCTCACAGGGAGCTCCCTGTCAGAAATTTTAATTTTCGAGCCATTTTGAAAAGTGCTTTTCATGGAATCAGTCGATGCGGGCGGCTCTTCCGAGACGTGTCCAACAAACTAGAGGTCCCAACTTGCATTATTTCGGGAGCTAGCGAGCTTTTGCGGCCATCTTGATGACGTCAGAATTGACCCAAATATTGCCATTTGCCCAAATATTGCGAATCGACCCCTTCCCCACACACAAACCCTCTTCAGTGATGTCTACTCTATCATTTTCTATCATAAAATCGCATAAAAATTTTTTGGCCAAAAGTGCGAGTGCTCACAGGGAGCTCCCTGTCAGAAATTTTAATTTTCGAGCCATTTTGAAAAGTGCTTTTCATGGAATCAGTCGATGCGGGCGGCTCTTCCGAGACGTGTCCAACAAACTAGAGGTCCCAACTTGCATTATTTCGGGAGCTAGCGAGCTTTTGCGGCCATCTTGATGACGTCAGAATTGACCCAAATATTGCCATTTGCCCAAATATTGCGAATCGACCCCTTCCCCACACACAAACCCTCTTCAGTGATGTCTACTCTATCATTTTCTATCATAAAATCGCATAAATTTTTTTTGGCCAAAAGTGCGAGTGCTCACAGGGAGCTCCCTGTCAGAAATTTTAATTTTCGAGCCATTTTGAAAAGTGCTTTTCATGGAGTCAGTCGATGCGGGCGGCTCTTCCGAGACGTGTCCAACAAACTAGAGGTCCCAACTTGCATTATTTCGGGAGCTAGCGAGCTTTTGCGGCCATCTTGATGACGTCAGAATTGACCCAAATATTGCCATTTGCCCAAATATTGCGAATCGACCCCTTCCCCACACACAAACCCTCTTCAGTGATGTCTACTCTATCATTTTCTATCATAAAATCGCATAAAATTTTTTTGGCCAAAAGTGCGAGTGCTCACAGGGAGCTCCCTGTCAGAAATTTTAATTTTCGAGCCATTTTGAAAAGTGCTTTTCATGGAATCAGTCGATGCGGGCGGCTCTTCCGAGACGTGTCCAACAAACTAGAGGTCCCAACTTGCATTATTTCGGGAGCTAGCGAGCTTTTGCGGCCATCTTGATGACGTCAGAATTGACCCAAATATTGCCATTTGCCCAAATATTGCGAATCGACCCCTTCCCCACACACAAACCCTCTTCAGTGATGTCTACTCTATCATTTTCTATCATAAAATCGCATAAAATTTTTTTGGCCAAAAGTGCGAGTGCTCACAGGGAGCTCCCTGTCAGAAATTTTAATTTTCGAGCCATTTTGAAAAGTGCTTTTCATGGAATCAGTCGATGCGGGCGGCTCTTCCGAGACGTGTCCAACAAACTAGAGGTCCCAACTTGCATTATTTCGGGAGCTAGCGAGCTTTTGCGGCCATCTTGATGACGTCAGAATTGACCCAAATATTGCCATTTGCCCAAATATTGCGAATCGACCCCTTCCCCACACACAAACCCTCTTCAGTGATGTCTACTCTATCATTTTCTATCATAAAATCGCATAAAATTTTTTTGGCCAAAAGTGCGAGTGCTCACAGGGAGCTCCCTGTCAGAAATTTTAATTTTCGAGCCATTTTGAAAAGTGCTTTTCATGGAATCAGTCGATGCGGGCGGCTCTTCCGAGACGTGTCCAACAAACTAGAGGTCCCAACTTGCATTATTTCGGGAGCTAGCGAGCTTTTGCGGCCATCTTGATGACGTCAGAATTGACCCAAATATTGCCATTTGCCCAAATATTGCGAATCGACCCCTTCCCCACACACAAACCCTCTTCAGTGATGTCTACTCTATCATTTTCTATCATAAAATCGCATAAAATTTTTTTGGCCAAAAGTGCGAGTGCTCACAGGGAGCTCCCTGTCAGAAATTTTAATTTTCGAGCCATTTTGAAAAGTGCTTTTCATGGAATCAGTCGATGCGGGCGGCTCTTCCGAGACGTGTCCAACAAACTAGAGGTCCCAACTTGCATTATTTCGGGAGCTAGCGAGCTTTTGCGGCCATCTTGATGACGTCAGAATTGACCCAAATATTGCCATTTGCCCAAATATTGCGAATCGACCCCTTCCCCACACACAAACCCTCTTCAGTGATGTCTACTCTATCATTTTCTATCATAAAATCGCATAAAATTTTTTTGGCCAAAAGTGCGAGTGCTCACAGGGAGCTCCCTGTCAGAAATTTTAATTTTCGAGCCATTTTGAAAAGTGCTTTTCATGGAATCAGTCGATGCGGGCGGCTCTTCCGAGACGTGTCCAACAAACTAGAGGTCCCAACTTGCATTATTTCGGGAGCTAGCGAGCTTTTGCGGCCATCTTGATGACGTCAGAATTGACCCAAATATTGCCATTTGCCCAAATATTGCGAATCGACCCCTTCCCCACACACAAACCCTCTTCAGTGATGTCTACTCTATCATTTTCTATCATAAAATCGCATAAAATTTTTTTGGCCAAAAGTGCGAGTGCTCACAGGGAGCTCCCTGTCAGAAATTTTAATTTTCGAGCCATTTTGAAAAGTGCTTTTCATGGAATCAGTCGATGCGGGCGGCTCTTCCGAGACGTGTCCAACAAACTAGAGGTCCCAACTTGCATTATTTCGGGAGCTAGCGAGCTTTTGCGGCCATCTTGATGACGTCAGAATTGACCCAAATATTGCCATTTGCCCAAATATTGCGAATCGACCCCTTCCCCACACACAAACCCTCTTCAGTGATGTCTACTCTATCATTTTCTATCATAAAATCGCATAAAATTTTTTTGGCCAAAAGTGCGAGTGCTCACAGGGAGCTCCCTGTCAGAAATTTTAATTTTCGAGCCATTTTGAAAAGTGCTTTTCATGGAATCAGTCGATGCGGGCGGCTCTTCCGAGACGTGTCCAACAAACTAGAGGTCCCAACTTGCATTATTTCGGGAGCTAGCGAGCTTTTGCGGCCATCTTGATGACGTCAGAATTGACCCAAATATTGCCATTTGCCCAAATATTGCGAATCGACCCCTTCCCCACACACAAACCCTCTTCAGTGATGTCTACTCTATCATTTTCTATCATAAAATCGCATAAAATTTTTTTGGCCAAAAGTGCGAGTGCTCACAGGGAGCTCCCTGTCAGAAATTTTAATTTTCGAGCCATTTTGAAAAGTGCTTTTCATGGAATCAGTCGATGCGGGCGGCTCTTCCGAGACGTGTCCAACAAACTAGAGGTCCCAACTTGCATTATTTCGGGAGCTAGCGAGCTTTTGCGGCCATCTTGATGACGTCAGAATTGACCCAAATATTGCCATTTGCCCAAATATTGCGAATCGACCCCTTCCCCACACACAAACCCTCTTCAGTGATGTCTACTCTATCATTTTCTATCATAAAATCGCATAAAAATTTTTTGGCCAAAAGTGCGAGTGCTCACAGGGAGCTCCCTGTCAGAAATTTTAATTTTCGAGCCATTTTGAAAAGTGCTTTTCATGGAATCAGTCGATGCGGGCGGCTCTTCCGAGACGTGTCCAACAAACTAGAGGTCCCAACTTGCATTATTTCGGGAGCTAGCGAGCTTTTGCGGCCATCTTGATGACGTCAGAATTGACCCAAATATTGCCATTTGCCCAAATATTGCGAATCGACCCCTTCCCCACACACAAACCCTCTTCAGTGATGTCTACTCTATCATTTTCTATCATAAAATCGCATAAAATTTTTTGGGCCAAAAGTGCGAGTGCTCACAGGGAGCTCCCTGTCAGAAATTTTAATTTTCGAGCCATTTTGAAAAGTGCTTTTCATGGAATCAGTCGATGCGGGCGGCTCTTCCGAGACGTGTCCAACAAACTAGAGGTCCCAACTTGCATTATTTCGGGAGCTAGCGAGCTTTTGCGGCCATCTTGATGACGTCAGAATTGACCCAAATATTGCCATTTGCCCAAATATGGCGAATCGACCCCTTCCCCACACACAAACCCTCTTCAGTGATGTCTACTCTATCATTTTCTATCATAAAATCGCATAAATTTTTTTTGGCCAAAAGTGCGAGTGCTCACAGGGAGCTCCCTGTCAGAAATTTTAATTTTCGAGCCATTTTGAAAAGTGCTTTTCATGGAATCAGTCGATGCGGGCGGCTCTTCCGAGACGTGTCCAACAAACTAGAGGTCCCAACTTGCATTATTTCGGGAGCTAGCGAGCTTTTGCGGCCATCTTGATGACGTCAGAATTGACCCAAATATTGCCATTTGCCCAAATATTGCGAATCGACCCCTTCCCCACACACAAACCCTCTTCAGTGATGTCTACTCTATCATTTTCTATCATAAAATCGCATAAAATTTTTTTGGCCAAAAGTGCGAGTGCTCACAGGGAGCTCCCTGTCAGAAATTTTAATTTTCGAGCCATTTTGAAAAGTGCTTTTCATGGAATCAGTCGATGCGGGCGGCTCTTCCGAGACGTGTCCAACAAACTAGAGGTCCCAACTTGCATTATTTCGGGAGCTAGCGAGCTTTTGCGGCCATCTTGATGACGTCAGAATTGACCCAAATATTGCCATTTGCCCAAATATTGCGAATCGACCCCTTCCCCACACACAAACCCTCTTCAGTGATGTCTACTCTATCATTTTCTATCATAAAATCGCATAAAAATTTTTTGGCCAAAAGTGCGAGTGCTCACAGGGAGCTCCCTGTCAGAAATTTTAATTTTCGAGCCATTTTGAAAAGTGCTTTTCATGGAATCAGTCGATGCGGGCGGCTCTTCCGAGACGTGTCCAACAAACTAGAGGTCCCAACTTGCATTATTTCGGGAGCTAGCGAGCTTTTGCGGCCATCTTGATGACGTCAGAATTGACCCAAATATTGCCATTTGCCCAAATATTGCGAATCGACCCCTTCCCCACACACAAACCCTCTTCAGTGATGTCTACTCTATCATTTTCTATCATAAAATCGCATAAAATTTTTTTGGCCAAAAGTGCGAGTGCTCACAGGGAGCTCCCTGTCAGAAATTTTAATTTTCGAGCCATTTTGAAAAGTGCTTTTCATGGAATCAGTCGATGCGGGCGGCTCTTCCGAGACGTGTCCAACAAACTAGAGGTCCCAACTTGCATTATTTCGGGAGCTAGCGAGCTTTTGCGGCCATCTTGATGACGTCAGAATTGACCCAAATATTGCCATTTGCCCAAATATTGCGAATCGACCCCTTCCCCACACACAAACCCTCTTCAGTGATGTCTACTCTATCATTTTCTATCATAAAATCGCATAAAATTTTTTTGGCCAAAAGTGCGAGTGCTCACAGGGAGCTCCCTGTCAGAAATTTTAATTTTCGAGCCATTTTGAAAAGTGCTTTTCATGGAATCAGTCGATGCGGGCGGCTCTTCCGAGACGTGTCCAACAAACTAGAGGTCCCAACTTGCATTATTTCGGGAGCTAGCGAGCTTTTGCGGCCATCTTGATGACGTCAGAATTGACCCAAATATTGCCATTTGCCCAAATATTGCGAATCGACCCCTTCCCCACACACAAACCCTCTTCAGTGATGTCTACTCTATCATTTTCTATCATAAAATCGCATAAAATTTTTTTGGCCAAAAGTGCGAGTGCTCACAGGGAGCTCCCTGTCAGAAATTTTAATTTTCGAGCCATTTTGAAAAGTGCTTTTCATGGAATCAGTCGATGCGGGCGGCTCTTCCGAGACGTGTCCAACAAACTAGAGGTCCCAACTTGCATTATTTCGGGAGCTAGCGAGCTTTTGCGGCCATCTTGATGACGTCAGAATTGACCCAAATATTGCCATTTGCCCAAATATTGCGAATCGACCCCTTCCCCCCACACAAACCCTCTTCAGTGATGTCTACTCTATCATTTTCTATCATAAAATCGCATAAAATTTTTTTGGCCAAAAGTGCGAGTGCTCACAGGGAGCTCCCTGTCAGAAATTTTAATTTTCGAGCCATTTTGAAAAGTGCTTTTCATGGAATCAGTCGATGCGGGCGGCTCTTCCGAGACGTGTCCAACAAACTAGAGGTCCCAACTTGCATTATTTCGGGAGCTAGCGAGCTTTTGCGGCCATCTTGATGACGTCAGAATTGACCCAAATATTGCCATTTGCCCAAATATTGCGAATCGACCCCTTCCCCACACACAAACCCTCTTCAGTGATGTCTACTCTATCATTTTCTATCATAAAATCGCATAAAATTTTTTTGGCCAAAAGTGCGAGTGCTCACAGGGAGCTCCCTGTCAGAAATTTTAATTTTCGAGCCATTTTGAAAAGTGCTTTTCATGGAATCAGTCGATGCGGGCGGCTCTTCCGAGACGTGTCCAACAAACTAGAGGTCCCAACTTGCATTATTTCGGGAGCTAGCGAGCTTTTGCGGCCATCTTGATGACGTCAGAATTGACCCAAATATTGCCATTTGCCCAAATATTGCGAATCGACCCCTTCCCCACACACAAACCCTCTTCAGTGATGTCTACTCTATCATTTTCTATCATAAAATCGCATAAAATTTTTTTGGCCAAAAGTGCGAGTGCTCACAGGGAGCTCCCTGTCAGAAATTTTAATTTTCGAGCCATTTTGAAAAGTGCTTTTCATGGAATCAGTCGATGCGGGCGGCTCTTCCGAGACGTGTCCAACAAACTAGAGGTCCCAACTTGCATTATTTCGGGAGCTAGCGAGCTTTTGCGGCCATCTTGATGACGTCAGAATTGACCCAAATATTGCCATTTGCCCAAATATTGCGAATCGACCCCTTCCCCACACACAAACCCTCTTCAGTGATGTCTACTCTATCATTTTCTATCATAAAATCGCATAAAATTTTTTTGGCCAAAAGTGCGAGTGCTCACAGGGAGCTCCCTGTCAGAAATTTTAATTTTCGAGCCATTTTGAAAAGTGCTTTTCATGGAATCAGTCGATGCGGGCGGCTCTTCCGAGACGTGTCCAACAAACTAGAGGTCCCAACTTGCATTATTTCGGGAGCTAGCGAGCTTTTGCGGCCATCTTGATGACGTCAGAATTGACCCAAATATTGCCATTTGCCCAAATATTGCGAATCGACCCCTTCCCCACACACAAACCCTCTTCAGTGATGTCTACTCTATCATTTTCTATCATAAAATCGCATAAAATTTTTTTGGCCAAAAGTGCGAGTGCTCACAGGGAGCTCCCTGTCAGAAATTTTAATTTTCGAGCCATTTTGAAAAGTGCTTTTCATGGAATCAGTCGATGCGGGCGGCTCTTCCGAGACGTGTCCAACAAACTAGAGGTCCCAACTTGCATTATTTCGGGAGCTAGCGAGCTTTTGCGGCCATCTTGATGACGTCAGAATTGACCCAAATATTGCCATTTGCCCAAATATTGCGAATCGACCCCTTCCCCACACACAAACCCTCTTCAGTGATGTCTACTCTATCATTTTCTATCATAAAATCGCATAAAAATTTTTTGGCCAAAAGTGCGAGTGCTCACAGGGAGCTCCCTGTCAGAAATTTTAATTTTCGAGCCATTTTGAAAAGTGCTTTTCATGGAATCAGTCGATGCGGGCGGCTCTTCCGAGACGTGTCCAACAAACTAGAGGTCCCAACTTGCATTATTTCGGGAGCTAGCGAGCTTTTGCGGCCATCTTGATGACGTCAGAATTGACCCAAATATTGCCATTTGCCCAAATATTGCGAATCGACCCCTTCCCCACACACAAACCCTCTTCAGTGATGTCTACTCTATCATTTTCTATCATAAAATCGCATAAATTTTTTTTGGCCAAAAGTGCGAGTGCTCACAGGGAGCTCCCTGTCAGAAATTTTAATTTTCGAGCCATTTTGAAAAGTGCTTTTCATGGAATCAGTCGATGCGGGCGGCTCTTCCGAGACGTGTCCAACAAACTAGAGGTCCCAACTTGCATTATTTCGGGAGCTAGCGAGCTTTTGCGGCCATCTTGATGACGTCAGAATTGACCCAAATATTGCCATTTGCCCAAATATTGCGAATCGACCCCTTCCCCACACACAAACCCTCTTCAGTGATGTCTACTCTATCATTTTCTATCATAAAATCGCATAAAATTTTTTTGGCCAAAAGTGCGAGTGCTCACAGGGAGCTCCCTGTCAGAAATTTTAATTTTCGAGCCATTTTGAAAAGTGCTTTTCATGGAATCAGTCGATGCGGGCGGCTCTTCCGAGACGTGTCCAACAAACTAGAGGTCCCAACTTGCATTATTTCGGGAGCTAGCGAGCTTTTGCGGCCATCTTGATGACGTCAGAATTGACCCAAATATTGCCATTTGCCCAAATATTGCGAATCGACCCCTTCCCCACACACAAACCCTCTTCAGTGATGTCTACTCTATCATTTTCTATCATAAAATCGCATAAAAATTTTTTGGCCAAAAGTGCGAGTGCTCACAGGGAGCTCCCTGTCAGAAATTTTAATTTTCGAGCCATTTTGAAAAGTGCTTTTCATGGAATCAGTCGATGCGGGCGGCTCTTCCGAGACGTGTCCAACAAACTAGAGGTCCCAACTTGCATTATTTCGGGAGCTAGCGAGCTTTTGCGGCCATCTTGATGACGTCAGAATTGACCCAAATATTGCCATTTGCCCAAATATTGCGAATCGACCCCTTCCCCACACACAAACCCTCTTCAGTGATGTCTACTCTATCATTTTCTATCATAAAATCGCATAAAATTTTTTTGGCCAAAAGTGCGAGTGCTCACAGGGAGCTCCCTGTCAGAAATTTTAATTTTCGAGCCATTTTGAAAAGTGCTTTTCATGGAATCAGTCGATGCGGGCGGCTCTTCCGAGACGTGTCCAACAAACTAGAGGTCCCAACTTGCATTATTTCGGGAGCTAGCGAGCTTTTGCGGCCATCTTGATGACGTCAGAATTGACCCAAATATTGCCATTTGCCCAAATATTGCGAATCGACCCCTTCCCCACACACAAACCCTCTTCAGTGATGTCTACTCTATCATTTTCTATCATAAAATCGCATAAAATTTTTTTGGCCAAAAGTGCGAGTGCTCACAGGGAGCTCCCTGTCAGAAATTTTAATTTTCGAGCCATTTTGAAAAGTGCTTTTCATGGAATCAGTCGATGCGGGCGGCTCTTCCGAGACGTGTCCAACAAACTAGAGGTCCCAACTTGCATTATTTCGGGAGCTAGCGAGCTTTTGCGGCCATCTTGATGACGTCAGAATTGACCCAAATATTGCCATTTGCCCAAATATTGCGAATCGACCCCTTCCCCACACACAAACCCTCTTCAGTGATGTCTACTTTATCATTTTCTATCATAAAATCGCATAAAATTTTTTTGGCCAAAAGTGCGAGTGCTCACAGGGAGCTCCCTGTCAGAAATTTTAATTTTCGAGCCATTTTGAAAAGTGCTTTTCATGGAATCAGTCGATGCGGGCGGCTCTTCCGAGACGTGTCCAACAAACTAGAGGTCCCAACTTGCATTATTTCGGGAGCTAGCGAGCTTTTGCGGCCATCTTGATGACGTCAGAATTGACCCAAATATTGCCATTTGCCCAAATATTGCGAATCGACCCCTTCCCCACACACAAACCCTCTTCAGTGATGTCTCCTCTATCATTTTCTATCATAAAATCGCATAAAATTTTTTGGGCCAAAAGTGCGAGTGCTCACAGGGAGCTCCCTGTCAGAAATTTTAATTTTCGAGCCATTTTGAAAAGTGCTTTTCATGGAATCAGTCGATGCGGGCGGCTCTTCCGAGACGTGTCCAACAAACTAGAGGTCCCAACTTGCATTATTTCGGGAGCTAGCGAGCTTTTGCGGCCATCTTGATGACGTCAGAATTGACCCAAATATTGCCATTTGCCCAAATATTGCGAATCGACCCCTTCCCCACACACAAACCCTCTTCAGTGATGTCTACTCTATCATTTTCTATCATAAAATCGCATAAAATTTTTTTGGCCAAAAGTGCGAGTGCTCACAGGGAGCTCCCTGTCAGAAATTTTAATTTTCGAGCCATTTTGAAAAGTGCTTTTCATGGAATCAGTCGATGCGGGCGGCTCTTCCGAGACGTGTCCAACAAACTAGAGGTCCCAACTTGCATTATTTCGGGAGCTAGCGAGCTTTTGCGGCCATCTTGATGACGTCAGAATTGACCCAAATATTGCCATTTGCCCAAATATTGCGAATCGACCCCTTCCCCACACACAAACCCTCTTCAGTGATGTCTACTCTATCATTTTCTATCATAAAATCGCATAAAATTTTTTTGGCCAAAAGTGCGAGTGCTCACAGGGAGCTCCCTGTCAGAAATTTTAATTTTCGAGCCATTTTGAAAAGTGCTTTTCATGGAATCAGTCGATGCGGGCGGCTCTTCCGAGACGTGTCCAACAAACTAGAGGTCCCAACTTGCATTATTTCGGGAGCTAGCGAGCTTTTGCGGCCATCTTGATGACGTCAGAATTGACCCAAATATTGCCATTTGCCCAAATATTGCGAATCGACCCCTTCCCCACACACAAACCCTCTTCAGTGATGTCTACTCTATCATTTTCTATCATAAAATCGCATAAAATTTTTTTGGCCAAAAGTGCGAGTGCTCACAGGGAGCTCCCTGTCAGAAATTTTAATTTTCGAGCCATTTTGAAAAGTGCTTTTCATGGAATCAGTCGATGCGGGCGGCTCTTCCGAGACGTGTCCAACAAACTAGAGGTCCCAACTTGCATTATTTCGGGAGCTAGCGAGCTTTTGCGGCCATCTTGATGACGTCAGAATTGACCCAAATATTGCCATTTGCCCAAATATTGCGAATCGACCCCTTCCCCACACACAAACCCTCTTCAGTGATGTCTACTCTATCATTTTCTATCATAAAATCGCATAAAATTTTTTTGGCCAAAAGTGCGAGTGCTCACAGGGAGCTCCCTGTCAGAAATTTTAATTTTCGAGCCATTTTGAAAAGTGCTTTTCATGGAATCAGTCGATGCGGGCGGCTCTTCCGAGACGTGTCCAACAAACTAGAGGTCCCAACTTGCATTATTTCGGGAGCTAGCGAGCTTTTGCGGCCATCTTGATGACGTCAGAATTGACCCAAATATTGCCATTTGCCCAAATATTGCGAATCGACCCCTTCCCCACACACAAACCCTCTTCAGTGATGTCTACTCTATCATTTTCTATCATAAAATCGCATAAATTTTTTTTGGCCAAAAGTGCGAGTGCTCACAGGGAGCTCCCTGTCAGAAATTTTAATTTTCGAGCCATTTTGAAAAGTGCTTTTCATGGAATCAGTCGATGCGGGCGGCTCTTCCGAGACGTGTCCAACAAACTAGAGGTCCCAACTTGCATTATTTCGGGAGCTAGCGAGCTTTTGCGGCCATCTTGATGACGTCAGAATTGACCCAAATATTGCCATTTGCCCAAATATTGCGAATCGACCCCTTCCCCACACACAAACCCTCTTCAGTGATGTCTACTCTATCATTTTCTATCATAAAATCGCATAAATTTTTTTTGGCCAAAAGTGCGAGTGCTCACAGGGAGCTCCCTGTCAGAAATTTTAATTTTCGAGCCATTTTGAAAAGTGCTTTTCATGGAATCAGTCGATGCGGGCGGCTCTTCCGAGACGTGTCCAACAAACTAGAGGTCCCAACTTGCATTATTTCGGGAGCTAGCGAGCTTTTGCGGCCATCTTGATGACGTCAGAATTGACCCAAATATTGCCATTTGCCCAAATATTGCGAATCGACCCCTTCCCCACACACAAACCCTCTTCAGTGATGTCTACTCTATCATTTTCTATCATAAAATCGCATAAAATTTTTTTGGCCAAAAGTGCGAGTGCTCACAGGGAGCTCCCTGTCAGAAATTTTAATTTTCGAGCCATTTTGAAAAGTGCTTTTCATGGAATCAGTCGATGCGGGCGGCTCTTCCGAGACGTGTCCAACAAACTAGAGGTCCCAACTTGCATTATTTCGGGAGCTAGCGAGCTTTTGCGGCCATCTTGATGACGTCAGAATTGACCCAAATATTGCCATTTGCCCAAATATTGCGAATCGACCCCTTCCCCACACACAAACCCTCTTCAGTGATGTCTACTCTATCATTTTCTATCATAAAATCGCATAAAAATTTTTTGGCCAAAAGTGCGAGTGCTCACAGGGAGCTCCCTGTCAGAAATTTTAATTTTCGAGCCATTTTGAAAAGTGCTTTTCATGGAATCAGTCGATGCGGGCGGCTCTTCCGAGACGTGTCCAACAAACTAGAGGTCCCAACTTGCATTATTTCGGGAGCTAGCGAGCTTTTGCGGCCATCTTGATGACGTCAGAATTGACCCAAATATTGCCATTTGCCCAAATATTGCGAATCGACCCCTTCCCCACACACAAACCCTCTTCAGTGATGTCTACTCTATCATTTTCTATCATAAAATCGCATAAAATTTTTTTGGCCAAAAGTGCGAGTGCTCACAGGGAGCTCCCTGTCAGAAATTTTAATTTTCGAGCCATTTTGAAAAGTGCTTTTCATGGAATCAGTCGATGCGGGCGGCTCTTCCGAGACGTGTCCAACAAACTAGAGGTCCCAACTTGCATTATTTCGGGAGCTAGCGAGCTTTTGCGGCCATCTTGATGACGTCAGAATTGACCCAAATATTGCCATTTGCCCAAATATTGCGAATCGACCCCTTCCCCACACACAAACCCTCTTCAGTGATGTCTACTCTATCATTTTCTATCATAAAATCGCATAAAATTTTTTGGGCCAAAAGTGCGAGTGCTCACAGGGAGCTCCCTGTCAGAAATTTTAATTTTCGAGCCATTTTGAAAAGTGCTTTTCATGGAATCAGTCGATGCGGGCGGCTCTTCCGAGACGTGTCCAACAAACTAGAGGTCCCAACTTGCATTATTTCGGGAGCTAGCGAGCTTTTGCGGCCATCTTGATGACGTCAGAATTGACCCAAATATTGCCATTTGCCCAAATATTGCGAATCGACCCCTTCCCCACACACAAACCCTCTTCAGTGATGTCTACTCTATCATTTTCTATCATAAAATCGCATAAAATTTTTTTGGCCAAAAGTGCGAGTGCTCACAGGGAGCTCCCTGTCAGAAATTTTAATTTTCGAGCCATTTTGAAAAGTGCTTTTCATGGAATCAGTCGATGCGGGCGGCTCTTCCGAGACGTGTCCAACAAACTAGAGGTCCCAACTTGCATTATTTCGGGAGCTAGCGAGCTTTTGCGGCCATCTTGATGACGTCAGAATTGACCCAAATATTGCCATTTGCCCAAATATTGCGAATCGACCCCTTCCCCACACACAAACCCTCTTCAGTGATGTCTACTCTATCATTTTCTATCATAAAATCGCATAAAATTTTTTTGGCCAAAAGTGCGAGTGCTCACAGGGAGCTCCCTGTCAGAAATTTTAATTTTCGAGCCATTTTGAAAAGTGCTTTTCATGGAATCAGTCGATGCGGGCGGCTCTTCCGAGACGTGTCCAACAAACTAGAGGTCCCAACTTGCATTATTTCGGGAGCTAGCGAGCTTTTGCGGCCATCTTGATGACGTCAGAATTGACCCAAATATTGCCATTTGCCCAAATATTGCGAATCGACCCCTTCCCCACACACAAACCCTCTTCAGTGATGTCTACTCTATCATTTTCTATCATAAAATCGCATAAAAATTTTTTGGCCAAAAGTGCGAGTGCTCACAGGGAGCTCCCTGTCAGAAATTTTAATTTTCGAGCCATTTTGAAAAGTGCTTTTCATGGAATCAGTCGATGCGGGCGGCTCTTCCGAGACGTGTCCAACAAACTAGAGGTCCCAACTTGCATTATTTCGGGAGCTAGCGAGCTTTTGCGGCCATCTTGATGACGTCAGAATTGACCCAAATATTGCCATTTGCCCAAATATTGCGAATCGACCCCTTCCCCACACACAAACCCTCTTCAGTGATGTCTACTCTATCATTTTCTATCATAAAATCGCATAAAATTTTTTTGGCCAAAAGTGCGAGTGCTCACAGGGAGCTCCCTGTCAGAAATTTTAATTTTCGAGCCATTTTGAAAAGTGCTTTTCATGGAATCAGTCGATGCGGGCGGCTCTTCCGAGACGTGTCCAACAAACTAGAGGTCCCAACTTGCATTATTTCGGGAGCTAGCGAGCTTTTGCGGCCATCTTGATGACGTCAGAATTGACCCAAATATTGCCATTTGCCCAAATATTGCGAATCGACCCCTTCCCCACACACAAACCCTCTTCAGTGATGTCTACTCTATCATTTTCTATCATAAAATCGCATAAATTTTTTTTGGCCAAAAGTGCGAGTGCTCACAGGGAGCTCCCTGTCAGAAATTTTAATTTTCGAGCCATTTTGAAAAGTGCTTTTCATGGAATCAGTCGATGCGGGCGGCTCTTCCGAGACGTGTCCAACAAACTAGAGGTCCCAACTTGCATTATTTCGGGAGCTAGCGAGCTTTTGCGGCCATCTTGATGACGTCAGAATTGACCCAAATATTGCCATTTGCCCAAATATTGCGAATCGACCCCTTCCCCACACACAAACCCTCTTCAGTGATGTCTACTCTATCATTTTCTATCATAAAATCGCATAAATTTTTTTTGGCCAAAAGTGCGAGTGCTCACAGGGAGCTCCCTGTCAGAAATTTTAATTTTCGAGCCATTTTGAAAAGTGCTTTTCATGGAATCAGTCGATGCGGGCGGCTCTTCCGAGACGTGTCCAACAAACTAGAGGTCCCAACTTGCATTATTTCGGGAGCTAGCGAGCTTTTGCGGCCATCTTGATGACGTCAGAATTGACCCAAATATTGCCATTTGCCCAAATATTGCGAATCGACCCCTTCCCCACACACAAACCCTCTTCAGTGATGTCTACTCTATCATTTTCTATCATAAAATCGCATAAAATTTTTTTGGCCAAAAGTGCGAGTGCTCACAGGGAGCTCCCTGTCAGAAATTTTAATTTTCGAGCCATTTTGAAAAGTGCTTTTCATGGAATCAGTCGATGCGGGCGGCTCTTCCGAGACGTGTCCAACAAACTAGAGGTCCCAACTTGCATTATTTCGGGAGCTAGCGAGCTTTTGCGGCCATCTTGATGACGTCAGAATTGACCCAAATATTGCCATTTGCCCAAATATTGCGAATCGACCCCTTCCCCACACACAAACCCTCTTCAGTGATGTCTACTCTATCATTTTCTATCATAAAATCGCATAAAAATTTTTTGGCCAAAAGTGCGAGTGCTCACAGGGAGCTCCCTGTCAGAAATTTTAATTTTCGAGCCATTTTGAAAAGTGCTTTTCATGGAATCAGTCGATGCGGGCGGCTCTTCCGAGACGTGTCCAACAAACTAGAGGTCCCAACTTGCATTATTTCGGGAGCTAGCGAGCTTTTGCGGCCATCTTGATGACGTCAGAATTGACCCAAATATTGCCATTTGCCCAAATATTGCGAATCGACCCCTTCCCCACACACAAACCCTCTTCAGTGATGTCTACTCTATCATTTTCTATCATAAAATCGCATAAAATTTTTTTGGCCAAAAGTGCGAGTGCTCACAGGGAGCTCCCTGTCAGAAATTTTAATTTTCGAGCCATTTTGAAAAGTGCTTTTCATGGAATCAGTCGATGCGGGCGGCTCTTCCGAGACGTGTCCAACAAACTAGAGGTCCCAACTTGCATTATTTCGGGAGCTAGCGAGCTTTTGCGGCCATCTTGATGACGTCAGAATTGACCCAAATATTGCCATTTGCCCAAATATTGCGAATCGACCCCTTCCCCACACACAAACCCTCTTCAGTGATGTCTACTCTATCATTTTCTATCATAAAATCGCATAAAATTTTTTTGGCCAAAAGTGCGAGTGCTCACAGGGAGCTCCCTGTCAGAAATTTTAATTTTCGAGCCATTTTGAAAAGTGCTTTTCATGGAATCAGTCGATGCGGGCGGCTCTTCCGAGACGTGTCCAACAAACTAGAGGTCCCAACTTGCATTATTTCGGGAGCTAGCGAGCTTTTGCGGCCATCTTGATGACGTCAGAATTGACCCAAATATTGCCATTTGCCCAAATATTGCGAATCGACCCCTTCCCCACACACAAACCCTCTTCAGTGATGTCTACTCTATCATTTTCTATCATAAAATCGCATAAAATTTTTTTGGCCAAAAGTGCGAGTGCTCACAGGGAGCTCCCTGTCAGAAATTTTAATTTTCGAGCCATTTTGAAAAGTGCTTTTCATGGAATCAGTCGATGCGGGCGGCTCTTCCGAGACGTGTCCAACAAACTAGAGGTCCCAACTTGCATTATTTCGGGAGCTAGCGAGCTTTTGCGGCCATCTTGATGACGTCAGAATTGACCCAAATATTGCCATTTGCCCAAATATTGCGAATCGACCCCTTCCCCACACACAAACCCTCTTCAGTGATGTCTACTCTATCATTTTCTATCATAAAATCGCATAAAATTTTTTTGGCCAAAAGTGCGAGTGCTCACAGGGAGCTCCCTGTCAGAAATTTTAATTTTCGAGCCATTTTGAAAAGTGCTTTTCATGGAATCAGTCGATGCGGGCGGCTCTTCCGAGACGTGTCCAACAAACTAGAGGTCCCAACTTGCATTATTTCGGGAGCTAGCGAGCTTTTGCGGCCATCTTGATGACGTCAGAATTGACCCAAATATTGCCATTTGCCCAAATATTGCGAATCGACCCCTTCCCCACACACAAACCCTCTTCAGTGATGTCTACTCTATCATTTTCTATCATAAAATCGCATAAAATTTTTTTGGCCAAAAGTGCGAGTGCTCACAGGGAGCTCCCTGTCAGAAATTTTAATTTTCGAGCCATTTTGAAAAGTGCTTTTCATGGAATCAGTCGATGCGGGCGGCTCTTCCGAGACGTGTCCAACAAACTAGAGGTCCCAACTTGCATTATTTCGGGAGCTAGCGAGCTTTTGCGGCCATCTTGATGACGTCAGAATTGACCCAAATATTGCCATTTGCCCAAATATTGCGAATCGACCCCTTCCCCACACACAAACCCTCTTCAGTGATGTCTACTCTATCATTTTCTATCATAAAATCGCATAAAATTTTTTTGGCCAAAAGTGCGAGTGCTCACAGGGAGCTCCCTGTCAGAAATTTTAATTTTCGAGCCATTTTGAAAAGTGCTTTTCATGGAATCAGTCGATGCGGGCGGCTCTTCCGAGACGTGTCCAACAAACTAGAGGTCCCAACTTGCATTATTTCGGGAGCTAGCGAGCTTTTGCGGCCATCTTGATGACGTCAGAATTGACCCAAATATTGCCATTTGCCCAAATATTGCGAATCGACCCCTTCCCCACACACAAACCCTCTTCAGTGATGTCTACTCTATCATTTTCTATCATAAAATCGCATAAAAAATTTTTTGGCCAAAAGTGCGAGTGCTCACAGGGAGCTCCCTGTCAGAAATTTTAATTTTCGAGCCATTTTGAAAAGTGCTTTTCATGGAATCAGTCGATGCGGGCGGCTCTTCCGAGACGTGTCCAACAAACTAGAGGTCCCAACTTGCATTATTTCGGGAGCTAGCGAGCTTTTGCGGCCATCTTGATGACGTCAGAATTGACCCAAATATTGCCATTTGCCCAAATATTGCGAATCGACCCCTTCCCCACACACAAACCCTCTTCAGTGATGTCTACTCTATCATTTTCTATCATAAAATCGCATAAAATTTTTTTGGCCAAAAGTGCGAGTGCTCACAGGGAGCTCCCTGTCAGAAATTTTAATTTTCGAGCCATTTTGAAAAGTGCTTTTCATGGAATCAGTCGATGCGGGCGGCTCTTCCGAGACGTGTCCAACAAACTAGAGGTCCCAACTTGCATTATTTCGGGAGCTAGCGAGCTTTTGCGGCCATCTTGATGACGTCAGAATTGACCCAAATATTGCCATTTGCCCAAATATTGCGAATCGACCCCTTCCCCACACACAAACCCTCTTCAGTGATGTCTACTCTATCATTTTCTATCATAAAATCGCATAAAATTTTTTTGGCCAAAAGTGCGAGTGCTCACAGGGAGCTCCCTGTCAGAAATTTTAATTTTCGAGCCATTTTGAAAAGTGCTTTTCATGGAATCAGTCGATGCGGGCGGCTCTTCCGAGACGTGTCCAACAAACTAGAGGTCCCAACTTGCATTATTTCGGGAGCTAGCGAGCTTTTGCGGCCATCTTGATGACGTCAGAATTGACCCAAATATTGCCATTTGCCCAAATATTGCGAATCGACCCCTTCCCCACACACAAACCCTCTTCAGTGATGTCTACTCTATCATTTTCTATCATAAAATCGCATAAAATTTTTTTGGCCAAAAGTGCGAGTGCTCACAGGGAGCTCCCTGTCAGAAATTTTAATTTTCGAGCCATTTTGAAAAGTGCTTTTCATGGAATCAGTCGATGCGGGCGGCTCTTCCGAGACGTGTCCAACAAACTAGAGGTCCCAACTTGCATTATTTCGGGAGCTAGCGAGCTTTTGCGGCCATCTTGATGACGTCAGAATTGACCCAAATATTGCCATTTGCCCAAATATTGCGAATCGACCCCTTCCCCACACACAAACCCTCTTCAGTGATGTCTACTCTATCATTTTCTATCATAAAATCGCATAAAATTTTTTTGGCCAAAAGTGCGAGTGCTCACAGGGAGCTCCCTGTCAGAAATTTTAATTTTCGAGCCATTTTGAAAAGTGCTTTTCATGGAATCAGTCGATGCGGGCGGCTCTTCCGAGACGTGTCCAACAAACTAGAGGTCCCAACTTGCATTATTTCGGGAGCTAGCGAGCTTTTGCGGCCATCTTGATGACGTCAGAATTGACCCAAATATTGCCATTTGCCCAAATATTGCGAATCGACC
>CAJVRT020000039.1:0-28306 GCA_911728455.2 Marthasterias glacialis | reverse complement strand
TCCGTTTTTCTACAACTGTTTCTGTCTACGCTCGTAAAATAACAGGGAGTTGTCCCTAAAACTACATTTTCTCCCGTTAGTCCGTACTTTATAAGCTCCTCCTGTAAAATCACAGAGGGTGCGAGGTATTTATACCGTTACTCAACCGTAATTCTTATATTTAACGTGAGTTGCATCAAAATGATGTGAATTTACAGGATCTTCCTTTCAATACACTACTTTGTCGTCTTTTCACAAGTTTGTCCGTTTCTCTACAACTGTTTCTGTCTACGCTCGTAAATAACAGGGAGTTGTCCCTAAAACTACATTTTCTCCCGTTAGTCCGTACTTTATAAGCTCCTCCTGTAAAATCACAGAGGTGCGAGGTATTTATACCGCTACTCAACCGTAATTCTTATATTTAACGTGAGTTGCATCAAAATGATGTGAATTTACAGGATCTTCCTTTCAATACACTACTTTGTCGTCTTTTCACAAGTTTGTCCGTTTCTCTACAACTGTTTCTGTCTACGCTCGTAAAATAACAGGGAGTTGTCCCTAAAACTACATTTTCTCCGTTAGTCCGTACTTTATAAGCTCCTCCTGTAAAATCACAGAGGTGCGAGGTATTTATACCGCTACTCAACCGTAATTCTTATATTTAACGTGAGTTGCATCAAAATGATGTGAATTTACAGGATCTTCCTTTCAATACACTACTTTGTCGTCTTTTCACAAGTTTGTCCGTTTCTCTACAACTGTTTCTGTCTACGCTCGTAAAATAACAGGGAGTTGTCCCTAAAACTACATTTTCTCCCGTTAGTCCGTACTTTATAAGCTCCTCCTGTAAAATCACAGAGGTGCGAGTATTTATACCGCTACTCAACCGTAATTCTTATATTTAACGTGAGTTGCATCAAAATGATGTGAATTTACAGGATCTTCCTTTCAATACACTACTTTGTCGTCTTCTCACAAGTTTGTCCGTTTCTCTACAACTGTTTCTGTCTACGCTCGTAAAATAACAGGGAGTTGTCCCTAAAACTACATTTTCTCCCGTTAGTCCGTACTTTATAAGCTCCTCCTGTAAAATCACAGAGGTGCGAGGTATTTATACCGCTACTCAACCGTAATTCTTATATTTAACGTGAGTTGCATCAAAATGATGTGAATTTACAGGATCTTCCTTTCAATACACTACTTTGTCGTCTTTTCACAAGTTTGTCCGTTTCTCTACAACTGTTTCTGTCTACGCTCGTAAAATAACAGGGAGTTGTCCCTAAAACTACATTTTCTCCCGTTAGTCCGTACTTTATAAGCTCCTCCTGTAAAATCACAGAGGTGCGAGGTATTTATACCGCTACTCAACCGTAATTCTTATATTTAACGTGAGTTGCATCAAAATGATGTGAATTTACAGGATCTTCCTTTCAATACACTACTTTGTCGTCTTTTCACAAGTTTGTCCGTTTCTCTACAACTGTTTCTGTCTACGCTCGTAAAATAACAGGGAGTTGTCCCTAAAACTACATTTTCTCCCGTTAGTCCGTACTTTATAAGCTCCTCCTGTAAAATCACAGAGGTGCGAGGTATTTATACCGCTACTCAACCGTAATTCTTATATTTAACGTGAGTTGCATCAAAATGATGTGAATTTACAGGATCTTCCTTTCAATACACTACTTTGTCGTCTTTTCACAAGTTTGTCCGTTTCTCTACAACTGTTTCTGTCTACGCTCGTAAAATAACAGGGAGTTGTCCCTAAAACTACATTTTCTCCCGTTAGTCCGTACTTTATAAGCTCCTCCTGTAAAATCACAGAGGTGCGAGGTATTTATACCGCTACTCAACCGTAATTCTTATATTTAACGTGAGTTGCATCAAAATGATGTGAATTTACAGGATCTTCCTTTCAATACACTACTTTGTCGTCTTTTCACAAGTTTGTCCGTTTCTCTACAACTGTTTCTGTCTACGCTCGTAAAATAACAGGGAGTTGTCCCTAAAACTACATTTTCTCCCGTTAGTCCGTACTTTATAAGCTCCTCCTGTAAAATCACAGAGGTGCGAGGTATTTATACCGCTACTCAACCGTAATTCTTATATTTAACGTGAGTTGCATCAAAATGATGTGAATTTACAGGATCTTCCTTTCAATACACTACTTTGTCGTCTTTTCACAAGTTTGTCCGTTTCTCTACAACTGTTTCTGTCTACGCTCGTAAAATAACAGGGAGTTGTCCCTAAAACTACATTTTCTCCCGTTAGTCCGTACTTTATAAGCTTCTCCCGTAAAATCACAGAGGTGCAAGGTATTTATACCGCTACGCAGCCGTAATTTTCATGTTTCAACGTGAGTTGCATCAAAAATGATGTGAATTCACAGGACCTCCCTTTCAATCAACAACTGGGGATTTCTCAATTCCTTCGTCTCTGGACCTGGAAACATCTGCTGAGGCCTTAAATGTTAGGAATTATGCGGTATAACATTTCTGCAGCAAAAAGTGTCCCACATAAAAAACAGGAAGTTGGAGCCGAAGCCGAAGAAGGAGCCGAAGCCAAGAATGAGAAACCCTCGTCTTTTTACAGGTTTGTCCGTTTCTACACATTACAATAAGTAAACGGACATCTCTCATACAAATCATGTGCGTTGAAAAACACGCTGCAGTACGCACACAGAAAAGTATAGCGAAAATGCACATACCCTACTTTGTATGAAACAAAAACTCCCAAAAGAAACTCGTATTGAGCAATAGTAACTGTTTCACATAAATATTCAGGTTGTGTACTTGCTGTACAAACCAAAAAAGGTTGTTTTTATAAATGTTTTACACACGTACCAGTCAAATTCAAAACGACAACTTTTGCACATCTGTGCTGCAAGAGCTGTATGAAACGACATTAACAAAATACATGTTTCGCGCGCGGTGGCCGATACACTCCACCCACTTTGCTCCAGTGGACGGTCTAGTTGCCGCGCCGCGTGCAAGTTTTCATGGCGCTGCAAGGTCACGCCATCCACCACACACACACGTAAACACACGCGCGCACGGCGTGATCACTGAGAATATTCATTACTTTCTAAGCTGCTGCGTGCTGTAATTGGTTCATGTAAATGACATGCATGAACGTCGTATAGCTCATCCAAGTTTGTCACCACGCCCGCGCAAACTTTTTGTAATGAACGGTCTCTGTCGACAATACCATTTTATGATTTGTTTCATGTTTGGTCCTTTACACTGTAATCCATCCTTTTCGAAATGATTTTTAAAATGTTCATGTGTTCAAATTTTAACTTAAGTTTTATCTAATGAAATAATAATTTAAAGTTTATTTTGAAGTTGGAAGATCATGCAAGTTTTATCACGTTTCCGACTGGTTTCAGCCGACAAGCAAAGCAAAACATACGCATTGTTATGCGCATGACAATAGCGCTTACCAGACTATTCAAAAACGCGGAATTTTAGACTGGACCGTGGCGAAATTACTGACGTTACTTTCGGAGATTCGTTGACAAGGTTTGACTGCTTTTTGGCCCTTTTTCATGCGTTTTGTAATTGTTTGAATTAAAAGAACTTGGCCAAGTATTGTTACTTTTAAACTGAGCACATTTAGGGCCCACGTAATGTTTGCTTTTTGTCAGTGATTGACTGAAGTTTTCCTTGCTCCATGGTCGGGTTGAGTAGCCTATTGTAGCGTCGACCGTGAGCTTCGCTAAACACACTTTAAAAAGACACCAGGTACTCAATTTATCACTTTCAAATGCTTCCGAACGGGAGCTCTTTATTTGACCTTGCGACTTAATAACAACCAAAGTCCAGAAGAACGAACAGAACCCGCTTCACCAGCGAGCGGGTTTCTCCGATTGGCCCGCAGGGGCCACCAGTCAGTTCTCCGACGGGGAGTCGTGCTGGCGCCCCCTACTGGCCAATCGGTCCGCGCTACACTGCCCCCTCCTAGGACCCTGCTTATCCCAGAAGCAGGCAGCGAGCGCCATCACTCGCCAGCGAAGCAGCCCCTTTACAAAAGCAAGAAATGAACAAACAAGGTGGGAAACTATGGGGGAGTCGGACGTGGCGGCGGGCCCCGCTGCGTCTCTGTCTGCCGGAAGAGCTGCTCCCAAAAATGTGCGGGGACTCCATCCGGAAAGCGGGTCGGTGGGGGTGCTCCGGGCGGCAGTAGTCCTCCGTTTGGGTGTAGCCGTCCGTCCGGGTGGGCGGTGTGGCGAAGCGGCTGGCCTTGCCTCCCCGCTTAGCCGGAGGCCTACGTCGGCCACGCCCTCGGTTCCACCGGAGGGGACCCTCCTCGGGACCACCCTCCGCTGCCGAGGGAGATGGCGCCAGCGGCCGCTCCGAGTGGAGGCGGCCCGCCTCGTCCAGTCTGACCTCTGCGAAGAGGGGGTCACTCAGCTCCGGTGGAGGGGGTGTCGCCGGTCGTTGTGTTTGGTTGCTCTCGGCCCTGTGCCGATGGTGACTGACCGGCGATGGTTGCCTGGTGAGACGTGGTGGGGGTGGAGACGGGGATCGATCCGACTGGTCGAAATCCCCGCCTGCCGACGGTCCAGATGGAGTCGGATTGGACGGAAGGGTGGGAAAGCGCTCCGAGTGGTCGCAGCCCCCCCTCCCTTCCGTCCGCCCCTCATCCAACTCTGTGTCGACGGCATGGACTTCCAACTCGTCCTCTGCAATGGCGACTCGGCCCACCAATCCGGGGCGAAGGGCGCAGTGTTTCACATGCAGTTGGATCATCTGCGGCCTGAAAAACGCTTGTTCGCACCCATAGGGGCACCGGAACTGTTTTGTTTGGTACAGTACTGGGCAGCTCCACTGCAGGTGTCGCCTCAGGTTCGCCGTCCGGCTGAACTCCCGGCTGCAATGCTTGCAGCGGGGGAGCGGCATCCTGCAATTGGGAAGAGAAAGGTTGTCGTTAGTAATGGTAGAGCAGAACCAGCTGGGTCGGTGGATTTCTCGTCCCCGTCTCGTCAATACCACTGGGGTCTGTTCCGAGGGGACATGAATCTTTTCCCGTTCCCCCCGGCCTTTTGGTGTAGGAGGCGGGGTTGCGACTTGGGTTTGCTCCGAGTGGGTACAAACCCCCTGTCGCCCACTGGGGTTCTCGTGTACTTCTTGGTTGTGCAAGATGGGCGGAGGTGTCGCAACCGGGGTTTGCTCCGAGTGGACGCAAACCTCTGGTTGCTCTACCCGGTCGTCTGAGTGTATGAACGGTGGGGGTTCGACTGGGGTTTGCTCCGAGTGGACGCAAACCCCCCGTCGCTCACTGGTCACGGTCCCAACGTCTATTCCGGCTGGTTGAACTCTTGCCACTGAGGGGCGGTGCTGACGGCCTCCCAGGGCGACGGTCTTCCCATTAATGAGCACGGCGTTGTCTCCCCAACGCCACTGACAGCGATAAGTTGACAGGAAATCGATCCCAAGGATGACGTCAGGCTCTATGTTGGCCACCACGCATGAATGACGGATGATTTGGTCTCCAACCCTGAGTTCGAAATCCGCCTGACCCGGAGCTTGCAATGGGCTCCCATCTGCCTGCCTCAAAGTATGGGGTGAAGGTTGAAGGTCGGGCCTGTCAGGCACCGATAGCTTGCCGAAGACCCGGTCTGAGATAATACTCACGTTCGCTCCAGTATCCAGAAGGAAGTATACCGGAGTTGAGGCAACCTTCCCATATATATAGTTTTCTCCGGGAAGTGACTTCGTGGCCGACTGGCCTCGGCCGGATGTTCCTGTGACAGGTGGTTGGGCTGGCTGTCGCGCCCCAAATTGTCCTCGTTGCTGATTGTTGTTAGGTCCCCGCCTCCTGTGGGGGCAGTCCCTCCGGAAGTGGCCCAACTCGTGGCACCCAAAACACTCCATCGTAATCCGGTCGGTCTGTCGGGGGGCAACGTCAAAGCGTTCCCGATTTGACACCAGTGGCGGCGGTAGAGTTTGTGCTACGGTCCGTACATCCCGGAATCCTTGCTTCCCTTTCTTGTTTTGGGAGTCGAGGAAAGCCTCCATCTCGGTTGCGAGAGTGATGGCCTCGGTTAGGGTAGTTGCCTTCCTTGAAAATATGTGGCGTTGAAGTTGTTCGTCGCCCAGGGAGTTGCGGAACGCCTCCACCGCCAAGTCTTCACGCGCCTGGACGGGTAGTTTCGGGTAGCTCTTGAGCACTAATCGGCGAACGGACTGTCCGAGATCGCTCAGTGACTCCCCCCGGCCTCTGGTGCGCATCGATAGTTGGGCCCGATGTAACGGGATCTGGGCCGCTACCCCGAATCTTTCCTCGAAATACTCCAAAATGGAAGAGTAACTTTTCCGTGCTTCGGGCACCATGTCAGCCAGGGCCTCCTGTGCCAATCCTCGTAGGTGTGAAGCAAGGAACATTGCTTTCTCTGCCTCGCTCCACTGATTGATTGTGGCGACGCTCTCGAAGTGGATGAGGTAATCTGCCCACGAGGAGACTCCATCGAATTTATCCGGGAGCATCATCGGCTTACGGGTCCCTGTCGAAGCTGTCGGTCTCTCTGGTGTGGATGCGCGGTCACTCGTCTTGGTCGCTGGTGGCCGGGAGTTCCCCCCATCACTCTGTGGTACCCCCACGTTGGCTAGGCTGACAGGCTGTTTCAGATCTGTCGCCCCCAGGTTCATGGAGTCCTGTCCCGCCACATCGGAGTGAACATTCCTAAGCGTACCCGTGGGCGTTGCAGAGCCGGGTCGTTCAGGGCGGAACTGCTCTGGCGTATCACCCTTTGCAGGGGATTCCGGTCCTGGTTGGGACCAAACATCTAGCGTACGTGCAGGCGCAGCGAGGGGCTGCTCCAAAGTGGAAAAAGCGCCCGGTGCGTGAGATTGTGTCGGGCGGGACGGCTCCGCGTGGATCCGTGCGCCCGACGGAGATGCGTATGCAGCGGGAGACCGCTCTGAAGTGAAATAAACTGGTGGCGCGTGAGTGCGTGCCGGACGGGACGGCTCCGAGTGGGTCCGTCCGTCCGACGTATATGCGTGCGCCGCGTGTGGCTCCTCAGAAGTGAAAAAAATCAGTGGCGTGTAAATGCGTGTCGGACGGGACGGTTCCGAGTGGGCCCGTGCATCCAACGTAAATGTGTGGGTAGTGTAGGGCTGCTCTGAAATGAATTGTCTCCCTGGTGCGTGAATGCTTGTCGGGCGGTACGGCTCCGAGTGGGCCTGCACGTCCGGTGTAGCTGTGTGTGTAACGTAATGTTCTTCTGGCTCGCAAAACTGCGGAATATAAGACTCCGAGCCGAGCCTTGCGTCTCGGGTGCGCTCCGGCACACGGTCGTTCAGTTCCGAGCGGTACTGTACGTCCGGTGACAGCGCCCTCACGGGACAACATGACCCTGAACGAGGCCCTACCTCCAGGGAATTGCTTTGCGGGTAACACGAGGGTTCCGACTGGTACCGACGTGGCCCTGTCATGTTCATGGAAAACAGTGTGGGTGTGGAAGTTTTGTCTGAAACCCCCAGCCCATCTGACCTAACCCTTCCCTCGTAAGAGTAAGACGCATCCGAATGGGAGCGATATAGACCTACTGATTCATTAAATTCAGTAAATAACCCATCATCGTGGGCTTCGCCGTTCTGGCCTGGCTTCCCGGTTAATTCCCCCTCTCTGACCAAGCTGGGCCGAGCCCAAGGATTCCCCAGGACTTCGGGTGAAAGTATTTCCGCCCTGTCCTGTTCCCAAAGGTCTCCCCCAGGGCTTCCCTCAAAGAAAGACAGCAATTCGTCTACTGTGACGAAAGATTGGCAGCCCGGGGAGCCAGTCTGGCCTCCCCCCCAACGCCCGCTGTCTTCTCCCAATGGCGAGCCGGATGCCATACTTCCTCGCCTCGTGAGTCGAACTCCCAAAAATAAACACGAAATTTTACCTTTTTCCTCTTGTCCAAAGTGTGCCGCCGCTGCCACCAATGTAGCGTCGACCGTGAGCTTCGCTAAACACACTTTAAAAAGACACCAGGTACTCAATTTATCACTTTCAAATGCTTCCGAACGGGAGCTCTTTATTTGACCTTGCGACTTAATAACAACCAAAGTCCAGAAGAACGAACAGAACCCGCTTCACCAGCGAGCGGGTTTCTCCGATTGGCCCGCAGGGGCCACCAGTCAGTTCTCCGACGGGGAGTCGTGCTGGCGCCCCCTACTGGCCAATCGGTCCGCGCTACACTATTTATTATTAATATAATACATGTACTAACTACACTATAATTACCATACTATGAACGTCAGTCATGTCAGTTGTGTCATTGTCAATGGTGAACTGAATGGGTGGTGAGGCGGCATTCATGACATTGTGTGACTGAATTGATGGCTGGGTCTACATGGACATCTGGCATGTCTGGTCATCTATGGTCTGGTTAAGTTCGCTTTGTTTCCTTTTATTCTCACAAAATGGAAAATGCAATGCCAAAGGACAAGCCTTTTTGCCACATTTGTAATGTACATTGTAAGACTATAAAGGCATACACACAACATTATCAAATTCATAGGCATGAGAGAAATGTACACTTTCCCTGTTGTGTCTCAGGATGTATGAAAACATGTTTTACTTACAAGGGATTAGTGTCACATGTATCAAGACATCATGGTGGCGTTCGTGATGAGGATGCAAATAATGCCACATACCAGAGTGCAGGTGTTGTTGTTGAATGCATGCTGCAGTTTTGTCAACAGCAGTGTTCTGATATTCAAGAGTTCTTGGCACACTTGAAAAATCACATTAAGGAAGGATTGAATGTACCATGCCCATTTGGAAAATGTACAAAACAATTCAATAAAAAGACTTCCTTCTCTTCACACATATCTAAATACCACAGACACTATACAGTTCATTCACTAACACCAAGAATACTTTGCTCAGGCGTGGACATTGAAACTTCTAATCCACACAGTGTCACTGAACCTGCAATTTGTTTTGATGGCAGTAATACTTATGAAGACAGTGGAGATGATGATATTGATAATAAAGATGGAGTTGAAACCGGAGCTAGTGTAGCTGAACATACTAAGGCAATTGCATTGTTTTTTTTGAAGTTGTACTCAAAGTCCCTTGTTCCTGAAACAACTATTCAAACAATAGTAGATGAAATGAACATTCTGCATCAATTGACTCGTGAGAGTGCAAAGACAAATGTCAAGTCTAAACTCCTGAAAGCAGGGGTTTCTGGTGATGTAGTATGCAAAGTGGCAGATGACATTTTGGATGGAATAGCTGAATTGGGATGTAGTTTAGCTCCTTCGGAAGAATCACACCAGTTTCAGTCCCAACTGTGTGGTACACTTCGCTCGACTTATCTCAGAAAAAATTACTACAAAAATGCATTCAACTTTGTGAGTCCAGTAGAAATCAATCTTGGGGTAGATTCTTCAGGCAAATCACATGTCTGCCACTATGTTCCAATTCAGGAAACGTTGAAGGTTATGTGTGAAGACAAATCAGTGCAAAGACATTGGGTGCCAGTTTGCAATGATGGAGGAAGTAACCAAGTAAACCAACTGCATGATATTCAGGATGGTAAAGTGTTTAAACAGAATGCATTTTTCCAGAGCAATCCCAATGCTTTGCAAATACTTCTGTTTCAGGACAGTTTTGAGATAGTGAACCCACTTGGGTCAGCAAGATGTAAACATAAGGTGCTAGGCATTTATTATACTCTTGGTAACATTGATCCCAGATGCAGGTCACAAGTAGACGCTATGCAGTTGATAATGCTGTGCAAAGAAAAATCAATCAAGGAATTTGGGCCAGAAGCAGTTTTATCTACTCTTGTTAAAGATTTACAACAATTAGAAAGTCAAGGAATCTCTGTACATGGTGGGGAAGTTGTCAAGGGCACTATATTGGCTATAATAGGTGACAATTTGGGTTCTCATTATATTGGAGGCTTTTGTGAGAGTTTCTGTGCGAATTACTATTGCCGTTACTGTCTCCGAAGTAAGAGTGAGATTGCCGAAGGCCCACCTTACATTGAAGGATTGTATAGAACAAAAGAGACGTACACCAATTCCTTACAAGTTTTGCAGGAAGGTGATACTGATCATGTAGAAGGGATCAAATTTGATTCAATTTTCAATGCTTTGTCCTTCTATCATGTAGTGAATCCTGGGTTGCCTCCTTGCCTTGGTCATGACCTCTTTGAAGGTGTAGTAGACTATGACTTGGCATTGTACATCAAGCATTTTGTTGTTGACAAGCACTGGTTCACATATGAACTCCTAAATAAACAGCTGGCAAGAATTTCATTCAGTGGGTGTGATTCAAGGAATATGTTGTTTTTTGTCAGGAAAGGAGAAAAGATCGGAGGGCATGCTGTCCAAAATTGGTGGTTTTTACGATTTTTTCCTATTGTTATGTATAACTACATTCTTGACACTGAGAATCCCACTTGGGAGTTAGTTTTGAAATTGAAGGAGATTGTGGAGATCATAGTTTCACCAAGCATTGATTCATCCCAAGTAGCCTATCTCAAGGTCCTTGTTGATGAGTATCTCAAGCAAAGGAAGGACTTGTTTCCCCAGAAAAAACTTAGACCTAAACACCACTTTCTCTGCCACTACCCATGGCTCATACTGATGTTTGGCCCACTGATCAGAGTATGGACCTTGCGTTTCGAAAGCAAACATGCTTTCTTCAAAAAGTGTGCACGCATCAGTCAGAATTTTAAGAATGTCACTGCAATGCTGTCAGAGAGGCATCAATTAATGCATGCATATTCTTTTCACGGGAATATTTTCCCTGATGATGTAAAGGTTAAGTGTGGAACAGCATTTGACTCAAATATGTATGCAGACAATATCCAGAAAGCTGTACAAGCCATGGATTTACATATGCAAAACTGTGAAGTTTCAGATGAAGCATCAGTGTTTGGCACATCTTATAAAAAAGGCATGTATGTCTTGTTGAAAGATGCCGCTGGTAACTGGACATTTTCTTGTTTACTACTTGTTATTGTATCACAGTCACACAGGAAAGTTTATTTCCTTGTTAGACCATGTCAGTCTACATTTCTGTGTAAGTTGGGTCTGTACAAAATCCATGATGAAAGACAAAGTGGTGACTCCAGCGTTGTTTGCGTGTCATATTGTGATCTCGTAGACTATTGTCCCTTTGCTTCTTATAAAGTTGGCGGTTGTAAAATGATTACACTAAAGAATAAACCATGTGCTCAGTTTAATAAGTAACTGTACGAATCGTGAAAGTAGATTGATAATTTGATCAGTAGCACAACACTTCCTGTAAAGGCCTTCAATGGGTGACGCATGGGACACATGCAAATAAAGTTAGCAAATTTCTTATTAAATGTCAGGATTCAACATGGACAGTCGGCAACTGGAAAGCAGTTCCAGTGAGTCAGAGCTCGATCTGCATGATGTAGAAGAAAAGATAATAGACGTATTGCCAAACATCAAGCGCCGTCGTCTTGCATCATTCCTTGAGTATCTTCAGAAAATGGGTGTCGAGTCTGTAAATGACCTAGTCTACATTAATGAGAGGGATATTTCTCAGACCCTCACACCGATTGAAGCAAGAAGGCTGCTAGACCATTTGAATTGTAGGCCCCCTGTTGGTAAGTTCACTGTAAATACTTACATGGTTTTTTAACCCAAGAGCATGTCAATGGCTTAGCACTTTGTAACAAATATCTACTCTCATTTTAAATACTTCCATTCATATTCTGTTACACTAAATTGTTTTGGCCATATACAGTACGTCCCAGGAAGTGTCCATCTAACTGTTTTAAATATAAATAAGAATGAGGTCAGATCCTAAGGCTTGGCCTCAACCCCTATGAGTCTTATTTAATTTCAGTCACGCATCACTGCACAGTTGTATTTTTGAATGAAAGACAATAAAAAACAAATGTGCAACTAGTGTTTTTACAATGTGTACATGTATGGGTCCATTTAACATTGGGCAATATACCTGTCTCTTTTAATACATGGGGGAAGGGGGATAGTTTTTTTTGTTTTCTTTCTTTCTTTTTTTTTAGTTTTTGGGGGGTTTCAGTTCTATATTATTAAAATGACAATCTTTGAAGTAAGGCACGAGAGAGCATATTGCTATCATTTTTAAACAAAATTGAAAAAAATAATTTTAAACCAAAATAAGATTGTCACCTGGACTGTTTTAAAAAAAGTAATAACATTAAAGATAAGACATGAGTATTTATCGTCAAGCAAACTTGTATCCTCAATTCTGATTGGTCAATCAATGGCAACAACAGTGATATACTGTATTGCATGGTCCATATTGCACCCTGTGTCCTGCGCTATTCAAAGCTGCAAGCAACATTCCAGCTACATGCAGTAAACCGCTGAAAGGTTCATATGTAAAACTTACTAGTTACGACTTTATTGCATGTCAAATAAGTTTGCTTGAAGATAAATTTGTTATCCCGTTCACACTTGTGGAACACCAAAAGCGTAGTGCATCTGTGTCCCACTATACCACTTGGCCGAATATGTGGGGCACAGATGCACTACATTATGCCATTTTTCACTCACGTTCACGAAACAATTAAAACAATTGGCTAAGGTACTCCATTTGTCGTGCAGCTAGTGGCGGTATTTGAGTCCTTTTTTGCTCCACTGTCTTTTTCCTGTTCTTTGTTTCAAAACTGAAAAAGATTGTTTTACTTTTGCCCTTTTGGCATTTTTTAGAAAGTGGCTCCCAAAATCGTCCCGTCAAAGCAACACTCGAACTTGATGATTAATCATCCTCAAGAAGTTCATCATCATCAGCAACTGATGAGAGTAGCCAATCCAGTGTGGAAATTGCTGTGGGAAACCCATTCCCATCAAGGTCATCTGCTGAAACAGGTAGCACCCGTGTTCCATGGCAGAAGATGCCCAGACTGCTGATGGCAGCATTAGAGGCAAAGAGAAGACCAGCGCCAAGTCTTCGCAAAGAGATGATACGCATCATTGTAGATGATCTGGATAAACCATCTACATCACTTCCCCGCACAAAGGTGCTGCGCGCATTAAGTTCCGAAATTGTTCAGAGGTTTCCGGATTCTTTCGTTGATGAACTTGGTGGGGAGAAAGTTGGATCTGGTTATGACAGCCTGCTCTCACAGTTGGTTAACAGAGTCGACAACATAAGTCGTCCTTCAATGAAACGGGGAAGATTCTCTTCTGGGGATGAAATATCTAGTGGCCCGGCAAAGAAAAAGCGGGATTGCTATGGTTGCATAAATTGGCAGCCTATATCACTTCCAAAGGGAGAAACAGTGGCAAGTCAAGTATTGCTTAAAGACGAGCTGAAGGCTCTCCACGCATCTGAGCCTCACACGGATAAGACCCAAATCATGGAAAAGATGTCAACAACATATGCAACACAGAGAGCAATGCTGAACAAAGCCAACTGTGCTCTTCTTGATGTAATTGAGGACTGGCCATATCTCTTTGATGAGAAGTTTATGCTAATGCACTTCAAGGAGCTAGTTGGTACTGACATCATGCACAAGGTGCAAGAAAGCTTCAAGGACAAAATTCCCAAGATTCTGCGCTTCCTTCAGCAGCACTCTTCATGTCTGCGAAACAAACAACTCCAGGATACACTCCAGCAACTAGAGGCAGCTGTTGATGTAGTGGGCAACAAGTCACCACAAGTGATTGGCTTAATCACTGTTTTGTGTGCCTACTTTGGTGAGGACAGGGGATGCCACATCCTTTCTACGGAGGTAAGCAACTTAGAAATATATCTATATACTTTCCTCATAATGTTTTTTTTTAAAAACCTTCTCCTGAAAGTTTTGACTGCGTGTCTGCATTTATGTATGTGGACAGAAAAATCAGCACTTAACAGTTTGTACTTCGCACTGTGAGTCTATCCAAGGCATTTATGTAAAAGAGGAGGAGTTAACACACATTCATGTTTGTAATCTTTGATCACCCATTGTGTCATATGTGTAAACATCCTCAATCGTTGACCCCTTAATTTTGTCCTTCATTTGTTCAGACTTTTTTAAAAAAATTTTTTTACCAAATCCAGTTGTTTTAGTAAATGTTGATCAAATATTTGCTTTACAGGAACTTGAGAAACCTGTTTTCAACAAAGAGGACCTACCCGGAAATCCCTGTCTGCTTGTCCATGGTAAGTACATGTATTTGATTATCCAAGTGATACCACCCTCCCAAAATATTACTTTTTCTATATCCTTCAAATGTACTAATTGCCTTATTCAAATAACAGCTTCAATGTATTGTTTTTCCCATGTAAACATTAGCCCCAAACAAAACTTTTTATTTATGTGGCCGCTGCTAGAGGGCGCTGTCCTGGTGTCAATGCACTATTCCAATAAATGCATTGTTTTAAGAAGTTTGACAGAAAAGAACCAACTGAAAGCCTTCATTTTGTTCATTGCCACAGGTATGTTACAGCTTTTTGTTTATTATCATATTATTGTTTAGGTGTTATAGATTACATGGAGGATGAAATTTGTGTATTTAGATCAAGGATGTTTAAGATTGAGAAAGATATAAAAGTGAACTTTTTCTTTTGTACACATGTGAGATTAAAGTGTGTAATGTTCATATGCATGGGATTACCACACATGTCAAGGCAACTTTCGAGTAAATTACAAAATCGATAGCAGAGCTAAAACTGTGATATTGTGAATGGAGTTTAGGAAGGAAAACCCTGTCAGGTTTATTTACTAAAATATGGGTTTTTGGAGTAATACTTGCCACTGTTAATTATTTGTGTAAAGAATGTATTTTAGCCTCAAATCAGTCTCATGATCCTTTGAGCAGAAATAGTTGCTGTAACAGGCAATGTGTATCCTGCTTGGTATGGGGAGTAAACTGAGACTGCAGACAAATGGAAGAGTTTGTAATGAGCTCGTTGAGATAGCAGTGTTCTTTTTTATTCTTTAAGATTAGTCAGGGTTTAGATTCAGAATTTGAACCTTTGAATATTGTGTAGAGTAAATTATGAAGATGAGTAACTCATGAACACAGATGTACCTTGTTCTAAACTTCTCATGGATTTTAGAATGATCAGAAGTGTAGTATGATTATGAGACACACAGGTACAGATATTCAGGACAATTGAATAGACTGTGTGCACAGTGAGCAAGGAAAGGAGATTGAAAGCCTTGTTTTGTGACACAAAATATGTAAATAGGACTTAATATTAAAAGTTCTGTTTCTCTTTGCTATCAGTAGTTTTTAATACCAATGTAGAAGTTTTACTAATAATTGTTTAAACCAAATGTTGAATATTAGGGAAATATTCACTGTCTGCCAGTAAGTTGAAGTATTTCCTAGCTAATAGTTTCAGTGCTTTGATCACATGATTTACCATGACGACGTTGAAATTAGGAAAAGGTGTGAAAATCCTTTAAGCTTAGGAAGGCAGAATGTTCAACCTTTGTAAATAATATTTGTTTTCCTTAACTAGGACTTTTGTAAAAGAAAGTACTGAGCATCTTATGCACGATTCCAATAAATGCATTGTTTTAAGAAGTTTGACAGAAAAGAACCAACTGAAAGCCTTCATTTTGTTCATTGCCACAGATGCTACCTCGAGACCCTGCTAACAATTTGGCGATCTTGCCAGGACCTCACTCTCGAGGTTGAAGTTGCAAAGACGTGGAAAAGGGCCATGCAGTAGTAGCACAACCACTGTAACTGACTGGGGACAGAGGAGTTGCCTAAGGGAAGGTCGACGGAGGTGTATGACTTAAGAGAAAAAGAAGTTTGCACCAGTCCAGACCGACAGAGATGGCAGCTGAGGAGTCATGGGAGCAGTTAGAGGCAGAGGTGAAAGCGGCACTGTATGGTCTGTCAAAAGATGAACTAAATAACGTGGTGCAGCACATGGGCATCAAAGATGAAGTACAAGGGATGGAGCGACGTGGGCTAATCCGTCAAATAAATCGTCACCTTGACGGAGAGGAGTTAGAGAAATTAGATGATGATGCTTTGACCACTGTGTTGAAAGGCATAAAAAAACACATTGATGGGCTCCAGAAGCCAACGAGCACCATGGAGAAGGAGGATGAGAAATCCAACGGCAAATTGGATCTCTCAACTACCAGTGTCACGCTTGCCCGCAGAGAGCTTAAGATTCAAGGGCAGATTGGGTCATCAGGTCAGACCGACAAGTTGTCCTTCAATAGTCTAGCCCGACAGATAGAGGACGCTCTCCAGAAGGGGTACAAAGCTAGAGAGGTTGTATCGGCCGTAACAAGGGCAGTTACACCAGGTGTCCCTCTACGGAGCTACCTAGAAGGGAGACTAGAAGTAACACTACCACAGCTGCGAAGAATCTTGAGGGCGCACTTTAAGGAGAAAGATGCCATTGATGTTTATCAGGAGTTAGTTGCAGCATCCCAGGACCAGAAGGAATAAGCCCACAACTTTCTGATCCGTGCCATGAGCCTACGACAAAAAGTTCTGTTTGCCTCTCAAGAAGACCAATCACCGCTCCGATACGATGCTGATCTGGTCCAGAATACATTCATCCAGACGGTGAGAACAGGGCTCAGTGGAAGCTTGAAGGGAGAAATGCGTCAACATTTACAAGATCCTCAAATCTCTGATGAGGAACTACTGGAGAAACTGAACGCCGTTGTTAGTCTGGAGGAGAAGAGAGCACTGAAGCGGAACCCTAAATCAAAGATCAATGCTATCACAACTGCTCCTAACTCATCCGAACAAGCCCCACCCCCACCCAAATCTGCAGAGTCCATTCAAATTCAACAGCTAGCGGCAGGATTACAGGATTTGACGGCCTGTGTAGCTTCACTACGCGAGTCCATAAATAAGCCATCATCATACAATAAGCAACAGGGCCCAGCCACCTTTCCGAGGGGATGCACGAGTTGCCGTGAGCAAGGAGGCGGAAATGACTGCACGCATTGTTACAAGTGCGGAGGTGATGGGCACATCGCTCGAGGTTGTCGTCGGGGAAACGGGCCTCGGTTGCTTCCAGGGGACAAGAAGTAACCGCCACTCATCAGAAGTCCCAGCAAAATGTAAATCTACAATCCACCCCAGCCAATAGAATCGATAAGACTATGGTGTGTCACATCACGCCAAAACAACTGGATAAACTGGTCAAGCTAGTAGGTAGGAAGTGTTTGGTCAGCTGCAAAATTGAAGCGTCTCATACTCAAGTCTTATGGGACACAGGTGCACAGGTATCGATAATGTCCAAAAGCTGGTGGAAGAACAACATCCCCCAAACAACTCTCAGGGATATTGGAGAATTAATGGAACCAGATCTCCGTCTAATGGCAGCCAACGGATCCCCAATGCCTTTTGAAGGATGGCTTGCTGTAAATCTTCAACTTCCCTCACAGCATAACACAACACTTGAACTGATGGTCCCATTCCTAGTCACATCCACTGATATACCTGAGCCTATTATTGGCTACAACGTGATAGAAGAAATAGTCCAGCTGGCACCTGATGATAAGGCACTCCGACACATAATGATTTCTTCTTTCCCGACACTGCAGAGGAAGGGTGTTGGAACTGTTATCAACTTGATCCGTCAAAATGACCCAGAAGATTTTTGCTGTGTGAGAACGAGCAAAGCACGAATAATCATCCCACAAGGGCAGATAGTAGAAGTGACATGCAGAGTGCGTACTGGTCCCATCAGTGAAGTCATCACTACTCTTTTTGAACCGATGATCCACTCACAAGAAATACCAGACGGTGTGCGCATAGAGGAGTGTGCAGTGACCCTTGGTGGAGGCTCCTCGTGTAAGATTCGTATACCAGTACACAACACTACCAGCAAAGAAATAATCCTACAAGGGCGTACAACTTTGGGACAGCTAAAGTTAGTCCGATCAGTTTGTTCAGGAAAGCTGCCCATTCCAGTTGATGATCACTCAACAGCCACAAACTTGATGTCTGATGCAGCCCCTGCTACTGTTGCCCAAGTGACAGTTCCCAAACACCAGATTCATCAACCAACACAACCAAAGCCTGCTGAAACTGAGCTGTGGGATCCTCCATTTGACTTGACCAATCTGACTGAGCCACAGCGTGTAATGGTGAAGCAGATGTTGCAAGAAGAGTCGCTCAGTTTCTCCAAAGATGATAAAGACATGGGGTCTATTCCAGGGTTACAGATGAAAATAAGACTGACAGACAACATCCCAGTACAAAGAACATATCAATCAATTCCAAGACCACTGTACCAAGAAGTGAAGGCATATTTACAAGATCTCATAGAACGGAAGTGGATTGTAAAATCTGACTCGCCGTATGCATCACCCGTAGTATGTGTTCGGAAGAAATGCGGTGGTTTACGCCTTTGTGTTGACTACAGAGATCTAAATAAGAAGACGATTCCAGACCGCCAACCAATCCCCCGAATACAAGATGTCCTCGATGGTCTTGGGGGTAAGAGCTGGTTCAGTACACTTGATCAGGGTAAGGCCTACCATCAAGGGTATATGGATGAAGACAGCCGACCGATGACTGCTTTTGTTACGCCTTGGGGTCTACATGAATGGGTTAGAATTCCCTTCGGTTTGAAAAACGCCCCAGCTGCCTATCAACGCTGCATGGAGACGGCACTAGAGGGACTCAACCACGAGATATGCGAGGTGTACTTAGACGATGTTGTTGTCTTCAGTCAGACATTCGAAGAACAGATTATAAATCTCCGTCTTGTCCTCCAGCGTCTTCGGCAAAATGGCAAGAAACTGAAGGCTGCAAAGTGCCATCTCTTTCAAAAGAAAGTCCGTTATTTAGGCCGTATCATATCCGCACAGGGATACAAACCTGATCCTAAAGAGACCGATGCTCTGCAGAGTTTGAAGGAGAAGACACCAAAGACAGTAGGAGAATTGCGGAAGCTACTCGGGTTAACAGGGTATTATCGGCGGTACCTGAAGGATTATGCTAAGCGAGCAAAACCGTTGTACACACTTCTCACTCCTGACCCAAGTCCCAGCAATGATTCTATGAACCGAAGAGGGGGACAGCACCGAAAAAAACAAAGGATGACCAAAGGAGGCCAGGTTCCATCAAGTACACCAATTCAGTGGCTACCTAATCACCAGGAAGTTATAAATTCCTTCATCGATGAACTATCGTCGAGCCCAGTAATGGGTTACCCTGATTTCAATCTTCCATTCGTGGTACACACAGATGCCTCGCAGGATGGCCTCGGTGCAGTGCTGTATCAACAGCAGACAGATGGACGACTACAAGTTATAGCGTACGGGTCCCGAGCCTTGACGACAGCCGAGAAGAATTACCACCTACATTCAGGCAAACTTGAGTTTTTGGCATTAAAATGGGCAGTCACCGATCATTTTCGTGATTACTTATATTATGCCAAATCCTTTACTATCTTCACAGACAACAATCCCCTCACCTATATCCTGAGTACTGCTAAGCTGAATGCAATCGGACACCGATGGGTTGGAGAATTAGCAGATTTTAATTTCACTATCAAATATAGACCCGGTAAGGAGAATGGAGATGCAGATGCTCTCTCAAGGATGCCACTCGATCCAGAAAAGTTTGAAGAAATTTGCACTGAAGAAATCTCACCCACAGTGATGGCAGCAGCTGTACATGGCATTCAGATGCAGCAAACTCCAGACTTTGCATGGGTAAATTCCTTGGCTATCAACCCCAGTGAACTGGACGACCATGACTGCCATTCAATGGAAACTTCTCCATCATTTACGAGACAGGAAATCAAAGCTGCTCAGCAAGAGGATGAAGCACTGGCACAAATCTTAATGTACAAATCTAAAGACCGATGGCCAACACGAGCTGAAAGAAAAGGAGAAGTAGCAGACACAACTTCAATGATGCATGAGTGGAAGAAATTGGAGGTTGACAGTGACGGGATTCTGCAGCGAAAAACTAAGACAAAAACGCAACTTGTTGTTCCTCAGAAATGGCGTACATTGTTTTGTAGAGAGCTTCATGACAACATGGGTCATCTAGCCACAGATAGGGTTCTCCACCTCGCCCGTGAGCGCTGCTACTGGCCACACATGGAAACCTTCATTGAAAATTATGTCACCAAGCAATGCCATTGTGTCCGACAGAAGAAACCTCCTAAACCAGTCCGAGCACCTATGATGAGTATAGTCACCAGTGAGCCATTTGAACTTGTCAGTATTGATTTTCTACACTTAGAACGCAGTACTGGGGGTTTTGAGTATATTTTAGTAGTGATTGACCACTTCACCCGCTTCGCTCAAGCATACCCAACCACCAATAAAGCAGGACATACAGCAGCTGACAAAATCTTCAATGACTTCATCCTACGCTTTGGTTATCCAAAACGTCTACATCACGACCAGGGACGGGAATTTGAGAACCACCTATTTCGTAGACTGGGACAGTTGTCAGGTGTTGATGGTTCACATACTACTCCGTACCACCCACAGGGGAATGGCCAGGTAGAACGGTTTAATCGTACGCTCTTATCGATGCTGCGAACACTAGCAGAGGACCAAAAGCGTGAGTGGAAACACCATCTAAACAAGGTAGTACATGCCTACAATAACACTCGACACGAAACCACTGGGTTTTCCCCCCATTATCTTCTCTTTGGTCGATCTTCACGTCTCCCCATTGACCTAGCATTTGGACTGTCTCCTGGTCAACCGGACCCCAACATCAAGGGCCCTGACGATTATGTAACTAAATGGAAGGATCGTATGGCGGAAGCTTATGAACTGGCTCGAAAGAATGCAGAGAAATCAGCAGCCAAGGGAAAGATATACTATGACAGAAAAGCGATGAATTCATCATTAGCTCCAGGTGATTGAGTACTCGTGAAAAATTGTGTTCCACCAGGTGGTCCAGGGAAATTGCAGTCATACTATGAAGACAAGATACACACTGTAGTAATGAAGAAAGGAGATTTACCAGTGTATGAGTTGGCCCCGGAAGATGGAGTAGGCAGGGTGAGAATTCTCCATAGGAATCTTCTTCTTCCGTGTGATTTTCTGTCAGTAAAGAACGCAAGTACACAATTGGGTAAACACACTGACGTCCGCAAAAGCCCTAGACATACACCGTCGTTGACCGCACACAAGTCATCAGACACAATGTCTAAACTCAGCCTGAACAAGCCATCCAAGAACCACCAGAAGTCCAGCTCAAGACCCAAGATCCCCAAGGTCCACCACTCTTCACCTTCAACGCAGTCCTCCGACGAAGACGATTTCCCTTGCGGTCAAGTCCCGCTCATCAACAGCCTAGAGGAATCGTTGATCACATCCTTGGACATACGTGAAGAGTTCCCTAACGAGACACCAACCACCCACACTCGCTTGTCAGATACCGATTTCAAATTGGTGAAATCTTTGGCGGAGCCGGTTACAAAGCTAACCTCCGCTAAAAGACACATCACCCACCAAATTTCGGTACTGACAAAAGCCATTTCTACAAACCAACCACCGCCCTACCTCAAAAACGCAGTGAAGCCACCTCACCCACACCGTGAGTTCAGTTTCAGCTCTGCATTTACTGCAGACTGGAATAAATTGAACAACACGGCTTCACTGTTGTTTGCAAAACTGAGCCAGGCGGAATACAACCGAGTGGCAAAAGAAGTGGAAGTTAAGTTAGAAGAGGCCAAGAAGGAAAGTCGAGAGAAGCTGGTAAAACACTTCAGTGGACCGGAGCTGAGAACGGCAACGCATCTCTTCGGTTTCTTCATACGCCCCAGACAACCACCAAACCGGGGACAGAAACGGAAGAGAGACAAGTGAGAGCTAACTAAAGAAACAAAACAAACCGGTCCTTTTCAGGACCACCACCACTTCCAAAAAGAGAATTACAAAACTTGTCATCGTTTATATATTTAATAATATTACAACGGCATTCCGTACATAAATATTATTATTCTCATTACTGTAATCTTATTTGAAATTAATCTTTTATTTTCAAATTAAATCTCTTGAAGTATGGCTAAACGTAAATTCAACAAACGAGCCCATATCTCACAATCCCAACAAAAAGCCAATCGCTTTTCAAGTACCTGCTCAAATACCAAACGGTTTATTAAGAAGAATATTCTTACACAACTAGCGGAAGAAAGTGAACGATTCATCACCAACTTATCTAAAACCAACCTTTCCCCAATCGAGAAAGTGGCTTTAGGAAAAGGTCTAAATTTTGTTCCAACTCCCGTTAAACCCAACAGACGAAAACTTCTGAGTGATTTCAATATCTTCCAAAGAAGAATGAGAATTGCTTTCCTAATGCAAAACAAACCTGTCAAAACGCAACCATTCAAACCACCATCAAAGTGGCAACCAAATACAACCCAATGTGCGACCCTCGAAAACTATTTGGAAGCTACAAAATACCAATTTGCTCATGTCAGACTGAGAAATCAGAAACCAAACATGACAAAACAAGAGCTATCAGCTATAACAAAACTGAAAAACAACCCAGACATCGTAATTAAACCATACGACAAGGGTAGAGGCATTTGCATAATGAACCATGACGACTACCTACAAGTAGGTTACCGCCATCTTGAATCTGAGCACTATACAAAGCTGGATCAGGATATAACGCAACAAACCACAACAATGGTTCACAATCTACTCCTCGACATGTTTCGAAACAACTACATAAACAAACAAACTTTGGCTTATCTGAACCCTATCTCTCAACAGTGTGAATGTCCTACAATGTATTTTCTACCAAAAATACATAAGACACCACCGGAGGGAATCCCATTCGTAGGACGACCCATCATAAGTGGATGCTCAAGCCCTACAGCCAAAATCTCAGAATTCGTGGACTATTTCATTCTTCCAATAGTAACCGCACAACCCACATATGTACGTGATACCACGGACATATTGCGAAAATTGGAAATTTCACAATTCCCACCAAATGTACTGATAACCAGTATAGATGTTGTTTCGATGTACACAAATGTCCGCCAAAACGAGGCAATAAACAGCGTATGCAACGCCCTCAACCAAAACCTCCACTCATACCCTATCACAAAACCACCCTCGGACTACATCCGCAAACTCTTGGAACTGATTTTGGGAAGAAACTGCTTCCAATTCGGTGACAACTATTACCTACAAAAAATTGGATGTGCCATGGGCTCAACTGCGAGCCCAGAAATTTGTGATATAACACTACACGATCTGGAAAAACAAATCCTTCTACAAGCTGATCATATTCTAACTTGGTGGCGCTATAGAGACGACATTCTCGTCATCTACGACAGTACCCTTGAAAACTTCAAGGATCTAATCAACACTATGAATCAAATGCACCCTACCCTCAAATTTACCTTTGAGGCATCTGATACTTCAATCAACTATCTTGACCTAACCATTTTTAAAGGGAAAAGGTTCCGAGAAACTGGTGCCCTGGACACAAAAGTCTACACCAAACCCACGGAAACCTACCAATACCTACACAGAACATCATCACACCCCCCACACGTGTTCAAAGCATTCATATTCGGAGAAACCCTTCGCTATGCTAGAAACACAAACAATGAAGATGATTTCTTAATCAAGGTCAATACTTTTTCTGAAGGATTAAAAGCCAGAGGCTACAGTCTATCAGAAATAAACAAAATGACGGATAAAGTATCTTTCAAAGAACGATCAAATGTGATTCATAAACGACAAAACAAAAAGGAAAACAAAACTCCGCTTGTCTTTACGACAACATACAATCCTTATATCAATCATGGTGACTTAACCCGTGCAATCAATCAATACTGGCCACTAATACAAGGCAACGAAACACTCCAGAGGATTTTTCCAAATCCTCCATTTGTTGCCTTCAAAAAAGACCAAAATATTAGGGGAAAACTTATCAGAGCGAAACTTAATCAAGGTCCAATCGACCGAACAACCCAACAGCTCTCCACCATTCCCAACGACTCTGGTTTTAACGAAAGTCAAGATGAAGCACTCGAAATCCTACTTTCCTTATTGGAAGAACAAGTCACATACAAACAAGGATCTCACTCAAAATGACCGTCAACTAACGGACTAGCAACATTTACTTCTAACCGTTGCCATCTAACTCAACCCTACCGTCTAAAATCCAGACATGAGACATACGGATTCTTTTAGAATCAACTAATTGCAACTGATGAGTGCCCGTACTCGAGGCATGAAAACATGTTATTGCTATTTGAGGATCTGAAAAAATATCCTCAGTCTCACCTATCTCGTTGAAACTAATGACGCAATCTGTCATGATAGCTCCACCGGTCATCTTATATTCATCCACATAACCCCTGTCAAAATGACATTACTATGAATATAAATACCCGATACGAATCCCACCCACAAAAATCTGATTTTTGTGATTTCAAGTCAACAGTTACGAAGTGTCACTGAATTGGACAGCACCATCACTTTTCAATCAATCAGCCGACAGACCAGCATGATAAGCCAAGTATCAGCAGAGTGCCCCAGAGAAGGAAAACGTATCACAAGAACAAACCTAGAAAACTGCATCTCCTGCCAGATGTCTGTTCAGAAGATAGCTCTAATGATGAGGATGATTACCTTCAGGAGTACTTCAGAACAGTGTCCTCCCAACAACTTCAAACAACTCAAGATGAACATACTCCACCACCAGATGAGAAGGGTGAAAGTGAGGATCAACCTGTATCTCCTTCAGACGACATAGTCTCTCCTTCAGACGACATAGTCTCTCCTTCAGACGACATAGTCTCTCCTTCAGACGACATAGGCTCTCCTTCAGACGACATAGTCTCTCCTTCAGACGACATAGTCTCTCCTTCAGACGACATAGTCTCTCCTTCAGATGAAGCCCCAAGCCATCACAGCACTGAAGCCAGTGCCCCCCCCTAACTCTTTTTCATGTCCACAGGTTATTGAGACAGCGGCAGCTGACATGGGAGATGGAAACCAGACTGAGCGGCGCTCAATGAGACAAAGACACCAGCCCAACGTCTTCACCTATCAACACCTGGGCTCACCTGATGCTGGATGCATGTCACTGAGTGTGGGACAACTGCATCCACCCTTGATGCCACAACCCTCACCACTACCAAACCAGTTTGTCTATGGACCAGTGCAACTACAGCAGATGGATGTTCTACCATTCCCCAGGTACCACCCACCAACTTCCCGTTTTTATCCGTGGATATGTGATGCATCGGGACGACCCCTCCCAACTACTCCCGGGTATGCCATGGGAATTCCGCAGCCGAGTCAAATGTGGATGCAAGCAGTGTAAGTTGGACTAGGACAATCAAACGAAACTGAGGTGGGTAAAAATTTTACCAATGACTTAGTCGCTGTGAACAATTTTGGTCAGTTTTGGGAGTAGAAATCGAAGAGACGGTATTAGAAGTGGACTGGAATGCTGCAGCGGGGACAGTGAGGAGATTGTGGAGTGTCCCTCCAGTCAAGAGTTAGAAATGCCACAGAACGATTTGTACTATGGAACAATTGGGCCACTGCACATGAGGGTGCGAGTTTTCAGCGAACGGTTTTCAGCGAACGAACAGTTTTCTGTAATGAACTTGTAATGTCAGGGACGACATTTGTTTAACAGGGGGAGTGTGATACCACCCTCCCGTACTGTAGTTGGGGTACACCCAATGTCCCTATGTTCCCAAACCCTGTGTTCCCCCCCCCCCCCAAAAAAAAAAAAAAAAAAAAAAAAACAGTTACGGTTAGGATTAGGGTAATGGTAAGGGTTTCAGTTAGGGTTGAACAAAGGGATTCGGGGAAGATAGGGACTGGGGGACATCGGTCGCACCCCTATAGTTACCCAAAGGGATATCTTCCAAGTGCACATTTTAAACGCTAATTTTTTAGTGGTCAAGTAAGAAGGCCGAGCACCTGACTACAGTGCATTAGAATACTTCAAATTACAGTATGTTCCCCAAATTGTTCCGACTGACTGTTTTGGAAATAACCACAAAACCCATGAGGTCAATTTAGAAAATATTTGGTTGTGCAGCTACTCCTAAGCCTTGGCCTCAACCCCTATGTGTTACATTTAAATTCAGTCAAACATCACTGCACAATTATCCATTGAGTAAACATTTTTGAACACTGACCAAGTTCCTTGCCTTATTCAATTTCAATACTGTGTTAAGCTGTGTAAAAGCCCTCATGTTGTGAATAGGGTTGCAGTTGGGATTGGAATCATTTGCCTGGCTATCATGGCAAGACTTCAGTTTTATGCTCAACACAACACTGACATTTATGTTGCAAGGAACTTGGTCACACATTCCAAATTAATTGACAACTGTGCAGTGATGTGTGACTGAAATTTAATGAAACTCATAGGGATTGAGGCCAATGCTTAGGAATAGCTGCACAACCAAATGATTGGTAAGATTGAAAAATCTTAAGGTTCACAGATTTACACATGGTATGAAGATGGTTATTTTAGAAAAAATCCCTTGAAATATTTTTGCCAGAAGTGCTATAGTTTTTGACAAACGAGTAAAACCAATAATGCTTGTTCTGGAGACAAACCCAACATATGAACATGCACAAAAAGAAGCCTATTGTTTTTGGCCCCCCTTATTTAAATATTAAGGTCATTATGGTTAAAACAAAAGAAATGTTTTCTGAGCAATAACTCCAAGAGGACATGGCATATCAACTCCAAACTTGGTTTGTGGATTAGTCTAGGGATCCCCCAGAAGCCTTTTGCTTTTGGACCACCTAGGTCAAATGTAAAGGTCATTATGGCTAAAACAAAATAAATGTTGTCTGAGCAATAACTCATTCTTGTTTCCTTTAAAGATGCTTGGTGGGAATCAATCCACAGGAAGGAACTAAGGGAGGACAGAAGAAGACAGCGGTACATGCAGGTCTCTTGAAGCTCACTAATGCACTGAAGTCCTTTGAGTGGAATGTGTAAACTCCTACAATGATAGAGACACGCCACAAATCAAGATGCCACAAATCAAGATGCCGTGGATTAGGGGCTAACACTTAATGATAAATATTCAAAAATCGCTAAAAAGAAATTATGAATGGTGCACATTGTTGGAACGAAAACTGGAATAATCCATAATTTTGAAAGCAAATTATCTGTTCTCGAGGGATTATCCGGTTGGGAACCGACTGACATTTTGCACTGATTAACTGCGGTATAGAAAACCTTTTTCCTGTTCTTGCACTTCTGTGTAAATGAGGTGTTTGTTATTGACATTGCCAAAAGGTGGAATTATGCTCTGAAGAATAAAATCAGGTTTTAAACACAGCAATTTCTAATCGAAAGAAAGTTACAAGATTGAAATAATGAGGAAAGTAAATCTCAAGAATACAGAAGGAAAAAGGAAGTTGAACAAAGGAAGTAAGTTCAACGTCCTTTTCCCTTATATATTCTTGAGACTTACTCATGTTGAACCTTTCAAAATTAATCTGCCAGTAAACAAATTTGTTACAGGATTTGCAAATGTTTGTTTTGTAAATTACTATTCAATGATGTTAGACCCTGATTAGATGGTCAAGATGAAAATCGAAAGCTTTTGAAGACTTTTGGTGGTAATATGTTGAACCTTTATAAGTTTGTGTTAGTGCTATATTATGGTGAATTTTCATGAAAAGTATATTTCTTAGAGTTCTTTTCTTGATAAATTACCTCCACAAAACAAGTTTTCCAAGTGTTTAAAAAAAAAAAAGGTTTCTTTATTTGTGGTATTATGAAAAGTCATAGTTTGGTTAGTTAAGCCGGTTTAAAGTAAAGCAATTATATAGTTAAAACTTTTACATAAAACATTGCTTTTCAAAATAATGCACAAAGAGATCAATAATATCACAAAGTTAAGCTTTAAAAAAAACTTTCCATGTTATGTCAGTACTTAAATGTTTTCATAAAACAGCTTCCTCTCAGCCACCCGGTTTTGTGATATTACAATCACATTAAAATTAAAATCAAGGTTTTATATCCTAAGTTTTATTGAAACAAAATCGTCCTGTTAAATTACATTGTTGTGGCATAAATAAACCATACAGGGACTGTGAGAAACAACTGTTGTCTGTTGAATTACAATCACTGACGTGTTATAACGAACTGTCCCCGTGAGATAACAGTTTTTGTCTGTTATAAAACGGGAATCGGTTCCAAAATGACGGTAAATCCTGATTATTTACTGGAATATTAACGTTATTATAAAGGAACAAACTTAAATTACAATATACATAATGTGAGATAAAAGTTTTGGGCACTTGTAAAGCGGGACTTGATTGCAAATTGACAGGGTAAATACCGTTATTTTAAAGGAACAAACCGTTAAATTACAATATACAAAATGTGAGATAACACACTGTAAAAACATTGGGTAAACAGTTTGTTGGGTAAAAATATTAGCA
>CAJVRT020000038.1:0-28621 GCA_911728455.2 Marthasterias glacialis | reverse complement strand
GGTCTGTTTTAACTTGATCTTTAGGCTGTTCCACTACTGCTTGTCAGTCCGCTCGGAACAATGTCGACGTCTTCATGACTTACGACTAATTTAGCCTAGATTAAACACATAAAGAAAAAAGAGCATATCAATTACTTTTACGTTGAAACCATAGTAATGTATGTTGGGAAAGTGAAAAAAGAACATCAGTCAATATATGAGAAAGAACAACAGAGAAACTTACATTTCATTGGGAGCCAACTCCGCGTGTTTTTTGATGAGTGATGAGTGGCCATCCAGAGCGAAGTTTCGCTGGTCCAGGGACTGAAGCCAAGTCTAGCTCTGCCAATCTTGCATAAGGCATCCAGTCAAGTTGCATGTGAAAAGTACGCTCTTCGGTCAACCTAACATCCTCGTTTTTTATTTTGGGAAATGTTTACATTTAAGTAATCTGTCCAAGAAAGGTAGCAAGTTGTCTCTCCATTCGCCTCCGAATCTTGCTGGCCAATACTCGAAGGACCCTGTTCCAATTAATCTAGACTCTACGAGCCGCAAACTTGCCAGAGAACTTGGGGGTTGTCTTCTTCGTTATTGACTTGCTGGTCAGACACTGTTTGATAGACATAGAAGATCTTTATTAATTTTGAGCTTAAAAAACCGCATTCACACGGGTTTTACACATAGGATTGGGGTAAACATAACTAAACTAAACAATAAATAAATTTTTAAAAAATAAACATACTTCCACTTCCCCTAGCGCATCGTTGATAGCAGGCATCATTCCCACCATAGTCATCTACTCCTCAAACATCAAAATTGTTACCACAGGGGGCTACTCCAAAACAACTTGTCCTTCTTCTTCCCATGATAGTCGCGAATCTTCACAAACACTTTATTATGGAACGATTCGACCACTACGTGCCCTGGTCCGATGGTCAGTTGGAAGTTGACAAAGACAAAGGCTCTACAGTTTCACATCTTCTCTTTACACCGTGAGAATATGGGTAGGAGCTGTCTTATCCACTGCTCTAGTCAGCCATATGCTGCTCCAAACACTTTAGCGGTGTTCTCCACATGACTTTTTCTTTGGGAGGGCGGTATGACGTCATCAGACGGGACGCCCGTCGGTATGACGTCATTGGGCATGTCAGTCCGAAGGCCGACGGTCACCGTGCAAGTCTCGAACTTACTTTCTGTAAAACAATGAGAGATCTTTATGAAAAGAACAAGTAACATTAATATTATGAAAGTGTTGGAATGTGAATGGAAATGTCTGGATTCATGTTCATTAAAACAATCAAACCTTGTTTTGAAGAACAAAATCAATACTATGAAGTTTTTTATAATTAGATGGCAATGTCTGGACTTATTTTTTGTAAAAGCAATGAGAGCTTTCTGTGAAAAAGAACAAATAATATCAATACTATTAATTTGCAATGATTGGTAAAAATGTCTGGATTGATGTTTATCAAAACAATCGAAATTTCGTTGAAAAAAATAAGTTCGCTCAATAATATGTTTATGGGTGGATGGAAATGTCTGGATTCATGTTCATCAAAAAGTAGAGTTTTTTTTCGCTCATCATGGTTGTAATCTTTAAGAGCTATGATTGATTCGTTGAGGACTGTTGCTTTGACTTTCATAGGCACCAAGTCAAGCATTGTGTGTTCTATTTGGTCTTCTGGTCGGCAAGGTAGTTTGATATTATGTCTTTATCAATGACATATAGGTCGTCCCAGTCTTCAAATGGCAACGTTCATAGTTATGTCGTCTGATATGACTGCAACAATGGTAACATCAACAGTCTCGCCTGGTTGTTGCTGTTTCTGTAAAATTATGGAATACATATTGACAAGTTAAATGTTTGCGTGGTAAAAATTGGTTAGCTGTATTTTTTATCTTTTATTTGGTGTGAAAGAAGGTCTTTATGTTATTTGTGTGACACCATTGTGTATATTTTTGTTGGTAATTATCTGTAATCTTACAAATCAAGATGATTTGAGATCACAAACATCGATGTGGGGTGCGGCAGGTGTGCTAGTACTTTTGTAGACCAGTTTACGATTGTAGTAGTAAATAGGTTTATTAGTGTGTAGTGGTTGCATTTGTACTATTTTTATTTTGAAGTTTGACATATATAAATGGAACTTTAAATAGATGGAAATACATGTAGTGATTTTGAACTGATAGTGATTAGGTGTGACATGTTGTATTAATATGGTACTTCACACAGCAGTTATCATTTTTATTGAAAACATAGTTAAGCACAAATAACACTAATTGTGAAGTGATGTTATTAACGTATCACTACAACGACATTTTAGGCCGAGTAAAAAAAAGAACATGTTTAGCGTCCGGGTTTCTAAAAAAAAGGGAAGGAGGGGCTTTTTATTTTTTATTTTTTTATTTTCAAGATGGCCGCCATTCTTTTAAAAAATTTCAAATATCCATTGTTTTTTCTACTGCTTCAAACCACAAAATTCATAAAAGAAACATGTTGGACAGGACATTGAACACGTTTACAGTGGTTTTATTTGTTTTTTGTCAACATAATTGCAAAATTAAAAGGCAAGATTATCAAGAAAGATACATCAAATAAAAGTGGAAAGTTTGAAGTTGATTAATGCAGTGCCTACTCTATTGAGAAAACTGCAAAAAACTAGTCATGGTTTTTCCATCAAATGCATCCCACTTTCAACGAGCTGACAGTATGGTACCAACCTGATCTCTGGCTGTATTAAGGGCAGCATTCCAACGGACACCATGGAAATTTCCCAAAATCGCCTGCAGGCAATTTTGGAGATTCAAAGTTTTTCTACATATTAAATTTGTTGTTTTTTATCAACGGGGACACTTCAGACAAAATAATTTTGTTGGATGCTTACTAACCACCAAGTATGCTTTCGGATAAAAAGTAATCTATTTCTTAAAAGTGTGGAGATGCAGGCAAAAATCAATTTAATGTTGAAAAATAGAACTAAATTGAACTTGAGGTTCCAATCTGTGTTCTGTGCCCTTTTTTTTATATTCCAAACATTGTGAACCAGATTTGAAAAGTAAAACTGTAAGTGTTAAAAGATCATACAACACTTGGTTCCTTCCTTGCTTGAAGGAATACAGTAAAAATGTTCTACTGTGTTCGAGGAGTAAAGGCCCTAGTGTTCTTCTTGTGAGGTTTCTTGCCTGCATCTCTACATTCATTACACAGAGGGTAGTTCCCATCCCCAGTGATAAGATCGTGTTCACTTCCACAAAAAAAACACAAAGGGTCGTCAAAAGTAACATAGTATGGTGCTTCTATTGGCAAGTCACAGGTGAGTTTATCGTTGACGGAGACTACATTGAAGACAGACTCTTCATCACCATCAGTAGAAACATCTTGAAAGCATGTGCCACAAGAGAAGGCCAACAATTCCAGTTCCCGCTCTAGTTGCCCTCCTTTGCTCCGGTTTTAGAACTCGTGCTGAATAGCACACTCCTCCACTTCAGGCATTCTCCACACTGGGAAAATAAAATTGTCAAACATAAAATGAACATTCCATATTTGTTAATCTTAAATGTTATTCCAGCTGTATTAAAAGGATTGGTGCCATTATTTTCTTGCATTTCTTGAAGGAACTCTTACTCTTCCAATGCAACACTTGGGACTCACAACAACAACATTTCTTATTGACATACTGTTCCATCCAAGCCTCCCCAAGTTCCCCATCAATCATTTTGATTAAACCTGTATAGTTTTTATATGAGAGTTCAGACACAATGAGGTTTCAGGAGCGAAACAGGGTTTAAAAAAACCCTGCCGGCCATGTGCTTGGACAGAGAAATCTTAACTTTGATTGGCCAAAAATATTAAAACATTGTTGTCCTGATTGGGTCTGACCAATCAGGGAAGGATTAGTGGCCTAAAATTCCTAAGAACTGCGTGGTCAGCAAAATATGACCAAATTTGGTAAAAAGCTTTTCCAAAGACAAGGAAAACTGCTGAGCTTGCAAAATGCCATACAACAGAGCCTTACATAATGTCCCTGGGGCAAACCCGGTGTCCGCGGTCCTCAGGTTTCCGGCATGCTCAGTTTTCCGGATGAAGTAGCCGGGCATTTCAGCACGCGGGCATCATGGTCTCAGTATTCCGGCATGCTTGGATTTCCGGGTGACAACATGGTACTAATCATGATTATTACTGGCCTCATCGATGAATAATTCTTGGTTTGATAACGAACCAACCTCTTCTGTCCATCCGTCGACCCGTCTGAATACAGACCGCTGTCTAAGTAACGGATAATTCATTAGCTTTCTTCTCACGAAATTTGTTAAAATGATCTGCACGTCCTTTGCTCGAGGAGGCCGCCATGACAGCTTCTGCGTTATCCGTCACTGCACCCTGATCCGAAAACATGCGATCCTGACATGTACATACGACTCAGCACGGCACTGAAAACGGACGACTTTCGTCTGCTGTGGCGCAAACATGGCATGACATCATTGTACTATATTTGGTCATCTGGAAAACTGAGTACGCCGGAAAACCTGAGACCGCGACACCGGACATGGCAAAAATGTGATGTGGTCAGAAGAAAACCGTGGGAACAGTGGCTCTGCCCCTTTCCCCTATGATGTGTTATAACAATCGTTTGTCTCACTTGACTTAAGACGAAATCTAACACTCATTCACACAGGAGATAAATGCCTCTGAGATAATGAAAATCTAAACTTAAAGAATCCTTTTCGGACTACCTTCAAGGAGTTATAATATGTACTAGGTGCCTCACTCCTACAACCTGAGAAAAATTTGTCGTCTTTAAGTTTTCCCAAAACTGTCCAAATATTCCCTGCGTGGCTTTTTAAATTTCAATAACTCTTTCATCTTTTCCCGCTGGTTTGACCGAACAGATCTGCCTCTAATTTCTGATTAATGATGAGAAGGGTGACCTGTAAAGGTAACCTTGAATTGAAGTTTCTTTTCGTCAGTCGTTTTCATTTTAAATGTAACATTTCTCTGAGACCCTGCATCTCATCCTTTGGAAGATTGGTTACTAACTTCGCCTCACTTGAAATCTTCTGTACGACAGACTTACATGTACTAGGTGCTTCACTCCTACAAACCTGAGAAAAATTCGTCGTCTTTAAGTTTTCCCAAAACTGTCCAAATATTCCCTGCGTGGCTTTTTAAATTTCAATATCTGTTTCATCTTTTCCCGCTGGTTTGAACCCGAACAAATCTGCCTTTAATTTCTGATTTATGATGAGAAGGGTGACCTGTAAAGGTAACCTTGAATTGAAGTTTCTTTTCGTCAGTCGTTTTCATTTTAAATGTAACATTTCTCTGAGACCCTGCATCTCATCCTTTGGAAGATTGGTTACTAACTTGGCCTCACTTGAAATCTTCTGTAAGACAGACTTACATGTACTAGGTGCTTCAACTCCTACAACCTGAGAAAAATTCGTCGTGGTAAAATGATGCAAGAAGAGATTTAGGAACTACTTAGGGAAGCAACTTGTTCCTAAGGAAGGTAGCTAACGCAAAGTGCAACTCTGATCACTTTCGGCAAGTCCTTCTTGCATCGAGGTCATTTTCGCTCTGAGGATTCAGGAGCGAAACAGGGTTTAAAAAAACCCTGCCAGCCATGTGCTTGGACAGAGAAATCTTAACTTTGATTGGCCAAAAATATTAAAACATTGTTGTCCTGATTGGGTCTGACCAATCAAGGAAGGATTAGTGGCCTAAAATTCCTAAGAACTGCGTGGTCAGCAAAAGATGACAGATGACCAAAGTTGGTAAAAAGCTTTTCCTAAGACAAGGAAAACTGCTGAGCTTGCGAAATGCCATACAACAGAGCCTTACATAATGTCCCTGGGGCAAACCCGGTGTCGCGGTCTCAGGTTTCCGGTGTGCTCAGTTTTCCGGATGAAGTAGCCGGGCATTTCAGCACGCGGGCATTATGGTCTCAGTATTCCGGCATGCTTGGATTTCCGGGTGACAAGATGGTACTAATCATATGATTATTACTGGCCTCATCGATGAATAATTCTTGGTTTGATAACGAACCAACCTCTTCTGTCCATCCGTTGACCCGTCTGAATACAGACCGCTGTCTAAGTAACGGATAATTCATTAGCTTTCTTCTCACGAAATTTGTTTAAAACGATCTGCACGTCCTTTGCTCGAGGAGGCCGCCATGACAGCTTCTGCGTTATCCGTCACTGCACCCTGATCCGAAAACATGCGATCCTGACACGTACATACGACTCAGCACGGCACTGAAACGGATGACTTTCGTCTGCTGTGCGCAGACATGGCATGACATCATTGTACTATATTTGGTCATCTGGAAAACTGAGTTCGCCGGAAACCTGAGACCGCGACACCGGACATGGCAAAAATGTGATGTGGTCAGAAGAAAACCGTGGGAACAGTGGCTCTGCCCCTTTCCCCTATGATGTGTTATAACAATCGTTTGTCTCACTTGACTTAAGACGAAATCTAACACTCATTCACACAGGAGATAAATGCCTCTGAGATAATGAAAATCTAAACTTAAAGAATCCTTTTCGGACTACCTTCAAGGAGTTATAATATGTACTAGGTGCCTCACTCCTACAACCTGAGAAAAATTCGTCGTCTTTTAAGTTTTCGAAAACTGTCCAAATATTCCCTGCGTGGCTTTTTAAATTTCAATATCTGTTTCATCTTTTCCCTCTGGTTTGACCGAACATATCTGCCTTTAATTTCTGATTTATGATGAGAAGGATGACCTGTAAAGGTAACCTTGAATTGAAGTTTCTTTTCGTCAGTCGTTTTCATTTTAAATGTAACATTTGTCTGAGACCCTGCATCTCATCCTTTGGAAGATTGGTTACTAACTTCGCCTCACTTGAAATCTTCTGTAAGACAGACTTACATGTACTAGGTGCTTCACTCCTACAACCTGAGAAAAATTTGTTGTGGTAAAATGATGCAAGAAGAGATTTAGGAACCACTTAGGGAAGCAACTTGTTCCTAAGGAAGGTAGCTAACGCAAAGTACAACTCTGATCACTTTCGGCAAGTCCTTCTTGCATCGAGGTCATTTTCGCTCTGAGGATTCAGGAGCGAAACAGGGTTTAAAAAAACCCTGCCAGCCATGTGCTTGGACAGAGAAATCTTAACTTTGATTGGCCAAAAATATTAAAACATTGTTGTCCTGATTGGGTCTGACCAATCAAGGAAGGATTAGTGGCCTAAAATTCCTAAGAACTGCGTGGTCAGCAAAAGATGACCAAAGTTGGTAAAAAGCTTTTCCTAAGACAAGGAAAACTGCTGAGCTTGCGAAATGCCATACAACAGAGCCTTACATAATGTCCCTGGGGCAAACCCGGTGTCGCGGTCTCAGGTTTCCGGTGTGCTCAGTTTTCCGGATGAAGTAGCCGGGCATTTCAGCACGCGGGCATTATGGTCTCAGTATTCCGGCATGCTTGGATTTCCGGGTGACAAGATGGTACTAATCATATGATTATTACTGGCCTCATCGATGAATAATTCTTGGTTTGATAACGAACCAACCTCTTCTGTCCATCCGTCGACCCGTCTGAATACAGACCGCTGTCTAAGTAACGGATAATTCATTAGCTTTCTTCTTACGAAATTTGTTATAACGATCTGCACGTCCTTTGCTCGAGGAGGTCGCCATGACAGCTTCAGCGTTATCCGTCACTGCACCCTGATCCGAAGCATGCGATCCTGACACGTACATACGACTCAGCACGGCACTGAAACGGACGACTTTCGTCTGCTGTGCGCAGACATGGCATGACATCATTGTACTATATTTGGTCATCTGGAAAACTGAGTACGCCGGAAACCTGAGACCGCGACACCGGACATGGCAAAAATGTGATGTGGTCAGAAGAAAACCATGGGAACAGCGGCTCTGCCCCTTTCCCCTATGATGTGTTATAACAATCGTTTGTCTCACTTGACTTAAGACGAAATCTTACACTCATTCACACAGGAGATAAATGCCTCTGAGATAATGAAAATCTAAACTTAAAGAATCTTTTTCAGACTACCTTCAAGGAGTTATAATATGTACTAGGTGCCTCACTCCTACAACCTGAGAAAAATTTGTTGTCTTTAAGTTTTCCAATACTGTCCAAATATTCCCTGCGTGGCTTTTTAAATTTCAATATCTGTTTCATCTTTTCCCTCTGGTTTGATTGAACAGATCTGCCTCTAATTTCTGATTAATGATGAGAAGGGTGACCTGTAAAGGTAACCTTGAATTGAAGTTTCTTTTCGTCAGTCGTTTTCATTTTAAATGTAACATTTCTCTGAGACCCTGCATCTCATCCTTTGGAAGATTGGTTACTAACTTTGCCTCACTTGAAATCTTCTGTAAGACAGACTTACATGTACTAGGTGCTTCACTCCTACATCCTGAGAAAAATTCGTCGTCTTTAAGTTTTCCAATACTGTCCAAATATTCCCTGCGTGGCTTTTTAAATTTCAATATCTGTTTCATCTTTTCCCTCTGGTTTGACCGAACATATCTGCCTTTAATTTCTGATTTATGAGGAGAAGGGTGACCTGTAAAGGTAACCTTGAATTGAAGTTTCTTTTCGTCAGTCGTTTTCATTTTAAATGTAACATTTCTCTGAGACCCTGCATCTCATCCTTTGGAAGATTGGTTACTAACTTGGCCTCACTTGAAATCTTCTGTAAGACAGACTTACATGTACTTGGTGCTTCACTCCTACAACCTGAGAAAAATTCGTCGTCTTTAAGTTTTCCAGAACTGTCCAAATATTCCCTGCGTGGCTTTTTAAATTTCAATATCTGTTTCATCTTTTCCCCCTGGTTTGACCGAACAGATCTGCCTCTAATTTCTGATTAATGATGAGAAGGGTGACCTGTAACGGTAACCTTGAATTGAAGTTTCTTTTCGTCAGTCGTTTTCATTTTAAATGTAACATTTCTCTGAGACCCTGCATCTCATCCTTTGGAAGATTGGTTACTAACTTGGCCTCACTTGAAATCTTCTGTAAGACAGACTTACATGTACTTGGTGCTTCACTCCTACAACCTGAGAAAAATTCGTCGTCTTTAAGTTTTCCAGAACTGTCCAAATATTCCCTGCGTGGCTTTTTAAATTTCAATATCTGTTTCATCTTTTCCCCCTGGTTTGACCGAACATATCTGCCTTTAATTTCTGATTAATGATGAGAAGGGTGACCTGTAAAGGTAACCTTGAATTGAAGTTTCTTTTCGTCAGTCGTTTTCATTTTAAATGTAACATTTCTCTGAGACCCTGCATCTCATCCTTTGGAAGATTGGTTACTAACTTGGCCTCACTTGAAATCTTCTGTAAGACAGACTTACATGTACTTGGTGCTTCACTCCTACAACCTGAGAAAAATACGTCGTTTATGGCGTGTCGTGGTCAAGTGGTTAGTTCGTCAAGCTCTGGTGGCTGAGTCATTGGAGTGTGGGTTTGAGTCCTGGTCATAACACTTGTGTCCTTGAGCAAGGCACTCAACCATAATTGCTCCGCAAAAGTTGGGGAGGTAGAGCTTTCTGCTCTATCAGCCAGGCTTCTGATGTATGATACCCAAGCCTACATCCTTCAGACTGTAAAGGGGGTTACCCTGTTTCAGCCCCAGGAGTAGATGGCAACAGCCCCTGGGAAAAAAACAGTTGATTTGTAGCCCACACCTCGAGTGGCTTACTGGCCTTGTGTGTCTGGCGACTTCATAAAAAAAATTTTAAAAAAAACCATTACAACCACTAAAAATGCACTAGCCAATTGCAGAAAATGCGAAAGTAGACAACCTTTTTGTTGTTAGTGCACTTACATAATGGCGTCGAAATTGAAGTGAACAGTAAGGGTGAATTTTTTGAAGAGGCTTTGAAAAGACATTTACCCAGTTTGGGGGCAGTGCATGGCCAGTTTGGTTTCTCCTTAGTTTCTGCCATTTTCGGCTATCAATATAAATATAACAATCATGACATGGGTGGGGGGGGGGATTAAACGAACCTGAATTTATGTTTTTCTCGGGACGAGTATCTTTTTCTATTTCTTTTACTACACCAAAAATATTGCCTGAACTGACATTATCACTGGTTCCAGCTTGTTCATCTGTTTGAGGTTACTCAAGTCCATCAGAGTCGTCATTGTTTTTATGAATCAGTACCAAAGTCTATGCCGGTCTGTTTGTAAGAAATTTATGGTTGCCCACCTCAAAACGAGAGTCATTAGGTGAAGTGTATGGCTCCAATGCTGGCTTACGAGATCTCATTCCCTGAAGAAGATTGCTCACATTAAGGCAGTCAAAGAACTTATCCATGTACCGTACAAACTTGACAACTGATGACGTGTCATGACGACCGAGAGATTCGAAGGCATTAGCCACCGTGCTACTTAATACCTGTAAAAAGATTTTGTTTTTAATATATATGTGAAAAAGAGATTACACTCAGTTTCTTAACAATCAGTTTGTTAACGCGATTACATTGAATAAGACTTCCTGATTCTTTCTTAGTCAGCACTTGTATTTTATTATGGGTTTTGCTGTTACTAGATTAATTGAACATTTATTTACCGCTTTGTTTTCAAATTTAAATATTGTTAGGAACTTTAAGTTTGTTTTGTATTGCTCTGGTATGAGCTTGATATACATTGATTTCATTAAACAATACATGCAGGTCTACAATGCACACGTAAAGCACATCACACATTTACAAAAGAATAAATAAATTCACATCCATGTTATGCTTACTTGTACAGCCATATAAACCCTCATCCTTAGCACTGGTGTCAGATGGAGATGCTCATGGCTCAACTTATGTAAGCGTCGGAGTACCGGTGAACATCTGGTTATGCCAACATCTCCTTCATACAGCTGAAGTAGCTGGGTCCAGCTGATGGTCTGCTTATCATACTGCAGTTAAGATAGGAGGAAAAGAACACTACAATTTTACACATTGCAATTGACTGCTAGTATTCTGTTGGAACAGTTCCATTCCAGTTTTTCCAGGCAAATAGTCACCAAGATCAAACCATTTTTAGTAAGTGTGAAAATGATCACATTTGTTTGACGGTAAATGAAAAATGGACTTACAGGTAATAACAGGTATTGGCTTGAAAACAGACCATTTTTGTTGTTCATATGAAAAACTTATTTTAGGTGTGTCACTTTTCAATTCACACTATGGAGGTTATTTTTAGTACTACTAATCAGGCATTTCTTATGGTCAAAATCAAAAATTTAAATAATATTTTAAATTAACTACAAATTAAGAACACTCACCACAAGTTTCCTGGTCTGATTATGGTATCCAGAATTCTCCCAGTTGTTCCGAGTTGTCTTCATTAGATGGGGGACATCACAAATGAAGTACAGCCATCTGGATTGATCAATGGGATTGGGGGTGAAATAGACAGGGGAGCTTGAAAGAGCACCATGCAACTTCTACAGCTTTCTGTTAGGTGATGCACCATCAGATACCAATGCATGAACCTTCAGACCTGCTGTTTCCAGGTATAGTACAGTGTTTGAGAGGCAGGGATACAGTTGGTCACTTGAAACACCAGAAGTTGCTTAATAAGCCACAGGAGCATGAAGGGAGCTAAACCAACCACGAACCATGAACACTAAAACACGTGGGATGCTTCTTGTAACTTCTCATTCCCTCTACACTGCCGCTCAAAGGTGGAAATTTCATTGGAGATCTCCCCAACATCTGTAAACCCAACTATTTTCCCTGATCTCACTGAATAGACAAGGCCTGACTTCACCCTTCATTTGATCAAAAAGGACGACATGTTTTTCTGCTTCAGGACAAGTGGCCAGATTGTAGTCGTATATTCTCTCCAACATAGAACAACTAAAACCAATGGTTGCATCAGCGAAATGGCTATAAGGATGAAGGGTGTGTGGGTGTGGCAGCCTGATAAATTGTGATTCTCGCAGTAGATTATAAGCTGATGCCGACTTAGTCTGCAGAGCAATACACCATCTGATGATAGCTGGATGCCAGCGCATCTGCTTATTCTTGACCATTGACTCCTTCTGTTGGTCCCAGAGGAGTCGTGCTGCTGAACCTTCTGGAAGAAGCTTTGACATCTCATTATCATCAGATTCAATAGCAAGCTTCAGGGTGCTATCCTCTACTGCATCCAGCTCTACTCCCTCTTTTGCAACAATTGATGTGGTTTTCTCAGCCAATGCAACACTCTTCCTTTTCAGGGCACGCCGTTCCTCCTGCAAACTTCCCATCTTCTGCTTCATCTGCTCTGCCGTCATGCTTTTATTTGGCATGGTGCTTGTTGATGAAATCACCTTGCCTTCCTTTGCCTTTAACTGCCCAACCATACCTGCCAAATCACTTCGGTGGATTTGACACACAATACACCTTCCTGTGCCCTCAATTAAAAGGTGACATTTCTTGTGAGGGATTGTACCGCGCTCAAAAACATCTTGTGGGGTGATATGCGTCGGAATCTGTCCGTCTGGACCATGCTTCAACTGTACCAGATCTTGAAAATCACTGTTGCCCACACAGACATTCCTGGAAGCAATCAGCGCACACAACCTTGAACAATCTACAACTTGTAGGGGTGAAGATAATAATAATAATAATAATAATAATAAGAAACACTTATAGAGCGCAATTCAGTGCTGTAAGAACTCTCAAAGCGCTTTACAAACAATACAAATAAACATTTTATACAAGAGAAATCTACAGATTACAAAAAAGATTGAGTGAACAGGTGGGATTTGAGGTGTATTTTGAAGAGGTCCGGGTTTGTCTGAGAACTGAGGGTAGCAGGAAGAGAGTTCCAAAGGGTGGGTGCGCCGAAGGCAAAGGTTCTTTTACCATGAGTTTTTGTTCTGTATGGGGGTACTTGTAAGAGATGCCGTGAAGAGGATCTGAGGGACCTTGTCGGAGTGTATGGTGTAACCAGTTCGGAAATGTAATGAGGGGAGAGACCATGGACAGCATTGAAAGTGAGGAGCAGGACTTTGTATTGAATGCGTGCATTGACAGGAAGCCAGTGGAGTTCTTGTAGAATGGGGGTGATGTGGTTCTGCTTCTTTGATCTAGCGATTAGCCGTGCTGCTGAATTCTGGATTCTTTGGAGTTTAGAAAGGTCCTTATCAGGAATGCCATACAGGAGACTGTTGCAGTTATCTAGAAGAGATGAAACAAACGCGTGAATCAGGGTTTCGGTTGTGGTTTTGTTTAAGAAGGAGCAAATCTTTCCAATCCTTCTCAGAGCCAGAGAGGCGTTTCGGCAGACTATGATAGATTAAATGAACAAAAATCAGCAGGGACATTTATTCCAGCGACAGAGAGCTCCCAAGCTAGATGACCAAAAGCAGTAACAAACACAACTAGATCCCCTGTGGCATCCATCTTTGCCATCTTTAGTCGATCCTTGGCAAACCACGTAATTAGACCATGTCTCATTCCCTCAGCCTTAAGATCTGCAAGCCTTGATGAAATGGGCAATGGAACGGCACAGTTATCACACTGGCTTGACTCAAAAATGCGCAGAGAAATGTTTGCAGGTTGCATCTTTCATGTTTCTTCTGCCAAATTTCTTCCACCACTTTGTGAGCTTCACCTCACATAATTTGCAAATGAATGGAAGATGTACAATGCTGTCATCATCCCCCACTACAACTCCAAATGCTGACTGAATTTGCTTTCCAAATTTCCCCTTTGGAATGGGAAAGCGCTCCTTCACTATAGCACGTTGATCACCGCAAAGCCTGCATATTTCTCGCAGACAATCACCATGGAAAGCCATTACTGCAGCAAAGCCACCCATTAAACAAAATTTAGATAAAAAATAAAAGGTATTTGTAAGGAAACTGAAATTCGTGACAACTAAAATACAATATGAATTTCCTCTGGTTCTGATAATATAAAAATGAGCCATATAAAAATGTATGCGGGAAACCCCCCCTTTTTTTTTTTAAATCGGCCAATAAAAAAAATTCACGAAGTAAAACATTTAAATCCAAAATTGAATGACTTGTAATGAATTATTTATAAAAAAAATGTCAACTTCCTTGGTATGACATTACTTTTTACAAATTGATATCTTATTCTTGGCTGTGTACACTACAATGACCGACTTAAGTTGCTAAAGGTAAAAGAAATCGACATAGTAAGCCTGGGTGTTTATGAACATTATGTTTATTTGTATTTAAAAAATACCTTGGTTCATAACATCATGAATCATCTGTTAAACTATTTTAGGCCTAAAGGCAAGCCTAGGCCCCACTTGAAATTGTTTATTTTGTAGACCGAAACTTACACTACAGAATAGTAGTTGGGTCTGGTGTTATATTTTAATTTGTGAACCCAAAAATATCAACCAAGAATAAGACGCTTATTTCATAATTTCATATAATCATAATAATATATTTAATAATAGAACTTCAAAATTTGATTTAGAAAAATTATTGGCATAGGGCCTGTAACAAAAACAGAAATTATTTTTTAAGCCTGCAAAACAATCACTCTGTTTACTTAAATTCCATAAAACTGAGTTTAAAATATATCCAGAGCATCCCAACCATGCTTTGTGTGATGTTGATTAACACAAATCATGGCATAAACGTGAAAAGTACGAATGTAAACAAAAAGTATAAATGCGTTTTGTTTTGCTGGACCACATAGCAACGCAACGGAAATAGCGTCATCGTAACGACAAACGATCATGCAAACTTTCATTTGATTTTCGAAGGCAGGGGGTGGCAGGGGCATTTAAAATTCATCTCCAAATATTCCTCCTAAATTTCACTTTTTCATGCTTCATAAAAATGTGATTTTTGTACTAACCTGCGAACGGAAGGTCATGAAAAGTCGATCAAAACATCATCAGACTCGAAATTTCACCGTGATTCGAACGGAAATCATGGCGCATGACTCAGACCCTGTTAAATACTACTGCGCATGCGTTTTTTTCCCCCCAGCTGAGTTTGATCGTTCAGCGTTCTCCTCTCCAGTAATGAATTGGTTTCGTTCATGTACGGTTGGTCAAATCTGCTGTGCGCAGCGGGTGGCTCCATTGGTTTACTGCATGATTGCCTGAGGTGCTAATATACTTAACCCTTTGATGCACAGATTAATTCTATTGTTTTAAATGTAGAATAATAGGAATAATACAATGCAACTGAAAATGTCACCTTGAGGCTTTATTTGATTGAGATACAGGTGTGAACCTATGGAATTATTTGTAGCTAAGGGAATAACCTTTCAGAATATGAAAAAAAAAATATATTTTTACCAACATGGTAACCATGGCAACGGAAATGGTAACCTTGGCAATGGTTTTTTTACTGCATTTTCATGTAAACAGAACAGGCAATAAGTTTGTTGAAGTCTATCCAGTAGAGACATAAGTATGGTCCATTGGAATAATATATGACCCTTTGGTTGAACAAAGAAATTAATCTGGTTGCCATGGCAACAGTTTATGAAACGTTCTTACTGATCATAAGTATGTATAATGTAAACAAATGAGAAAAATGTGGAGAAAATCTTTCGCATTGTTATTACATGTATCTTTGTCACTTCTGGTCATACAAAACAGTCTTTTCAGTGTTCAGATTGGGAACAAATACAACTACTTGTTTCAGGTTGCCAAGGCAATCAACTATTGACCTTGATGCTGAATATTCTGTTGCCGTGGCAACCTGAGCCAAATAATTGTGTTTGTACATGTACCTGCAATGAACAGTTATTACAAATCCTCAGAATGATACAAGTTCCAGCATTCCTTGTGATGCATGTATTTATTACATGTTAGGCAGTAATTGTTTGTTTTCAGTTGTGTCCGCTTTCCATCTGCTTTGCGCTGGTAGCCGCAGACACAGCATGTGCGCCGAATACCCCCATCTCTTGCAGTTGTCGATGGATGGCGACCAGTCACACGGGACATCACTGTCGGTGGCAATGGGGTAGAGCGCCTTCGGCCCGGTCTCCCTCCTACATTGGGGTCATCCCTGTTGGTTCGCTGCTGTCTGTAAGGCTCAGTCAGCTGGAGGACGAGAGCTTCTCGAAAATCTTTCTGTTTCAGCGATGGCCTCCCAGTAGCTTCTTTGTAGAGGATATACGAATTCACAATCGCTAATTCTAACAGTCGCCAAAACAGTCTCTTCCACCACTTCAAAGTACGCCGCCCTACAGTGTAATAACAAAGATATTGGTCTAACTGATCCACTCCTCCCATATGCTGGTTGTAGTCGAATATCATGAGAGGTTTTCTCACCTCTTGATCCCTCTCCTCATCTCGTCGTGGTGGTATAACCTGCACGTCGTTGCAGTGGATTGTAGACAGTGCAGTTACATCACGTTTGTCCTTCCAGCGAACTGCGGTCAAATTACCACATTTTCGAAATTCCATCGAACCTTTATTGAACCGTTCTCTTGGTTTTGGTTTCAACTCTGGTGGGAAACCAATTCTGTTTGTTCTCACTGTTCCACAAGATAAAATGCCTTTATGAAGAAGGTCCATACAAAGAGTGGCAGATGTATAGTAATTGTCCATGTATAAATGGTAGCCCTGATGACGAAAATCCTCGGATAAGTCGTTTACAACTCGACTGGGCAAACCTACCTCAGGGGCATTCTCAACACGGCCAGTGTATACTTGAAAGCGGCTACAATATCCATTTGCACTGTCCGCCAAAACCCATAGTTTGATGCCGAATTTTTTGGGTTTCTTTGGCATGTACTGTATGAATGAAACACGACACTTTGTTCCAATCATCTGCTCATCTACAGAAATGTTCATGCCTGGCACATAAGCTTCCTTGAAGTTTGTGGCAAGCTTTTCAATGAGGTATCGCACCTTGAAAAGTTTGTCGGGGTTCTCATCTTGTTGATTGTACTCATTGTTGTTACAACAATGCAGGTACCGATGAATTTGCATGTACTCATTTACAGCAAAAATCTCACCATACCATGGAGTTGCAAGCCACGGCTTTTCACTCCAATAGTCCCGTAGGTGAGACCTCCTGTCCATGCCTTGTGCAATGTTCATTCCGATGAATGCATTCAATTTTGTTCTGTCAACGGGCACCCATTTCATATTTGAGTGCTTTGCAGCTCTGTCTTCCTGTGCATAACGATTAGTCTCCTGGCAAATATAAGTAACGATGTCATCATCCCAAATGAGGCTGAAGAAATCCAGCTCCGAGACAGGGTTATGATCCAGCACCCAGTTGCACACACCCCTTCGAGCTTGGAAAGGATTTGCCTGAACTGCAGGATTGACTTCCACCCCGGTGAATTCTTCCCAGTTCCACTGACGATCGGGCAGATGGGCACCTGCTGCAGCATCACCTCGTCCACGTCCACGGCCTCGTCCACGACCTCGTGCATGTCCACGTCCACGGCCTCGACGTCCTCTCCCTCGCCTCGCTTGAACTCCACTTGGGCCAGGTGTGTCACTGTTGATGCTCTGTTCATCACTCTCCACTTCTTTTTCCCCCTTGTCTTCATCATCGCTGATTTCATGGCCCTGGAAAAATAAATGTTTTTGCAGGATGATTCAATGTGCTACCCAAAAATTCAGCAAAATACAGCAGATTTGTTTCTTCATGTCCAAGTATATTTTGCATCTTGTTTCTCAAAAATTTACACATGAATTTTTGACACTCGTTTTTTTATTGCAGCTAGTGTATTATGTCTATTTATTCTAATCTAAGAATCAAAACAAAAAACACCCCCTCCCTCAAAAACGGAAAAACAATACACAAAGAAAGCAACAAAAAACCAAGAAACTTACCTGATGAGCAGCATGAAGATCTTCAGCAGTGTGCAAGACCGAATCCAAGGTTGCAGGTTCTCGGCGGACTCGATAGCCTCCGTTGTGATGCACATATGTGTCATAAACATCGCCAACCATTTCATCATTTTCATCACTTATTTCGTCTTCTAAATCAGAATTATCTTGAATCTCATCTTCGGACATATTTTCAAGGAATTCGAGCGCTCGATCAGGCCCAAAACGAGAGGCCATGTTGAAATTTTTGTCGCTTTTTTTCGCAAGATCACAACAAAAGACCGACGCGTTCGGCCATGTTTTTCTCGATATTTTTCAATAGCGCCCTCTATTGAACAAGGCATCAAAAGAAAGCCCAATCGTTGCTCTTTACAACCAAATGAGGGCGGTTTACATGGGGGTTGTAGTTTTTTAGTTATGAACATTTTTTTGAAGTCCAAATCGAACGCGCTTTTGGCGGTCGCTAGCGACCGCTCTGTGCACCAAAGGGTTAATTGGCTGTGGCTGGTCGTTGTATCTCCTTCTATTTCTACCTCCATGGTTTAAGTCTTTACCATTCTGATTTAACTTTCACAATAGTTGAATCACTTATTTGCTTGAGTGTTAATGAAGGGCTATTACCCTCAGTGATATTCTATTTATCTCCAAACAAACTTGAAACAAAGTCGAGTGTGTGGTGTGGCGGCATTCATGCCTTCATTGCTTTGAATACCCTAAACAATGACTAGAACAGGTAAAACTATTATGGCATCTGTTTTTGTTTTATTCACACCAATGACACATATGTCTTCACAGTCCTAAATAAGCTTTTGGTGTTTGTATGGTAGTTCATCTTTCACTCTCTTGGTCTCCATGACTGACAGCTGTTCGCAAGGAGGGAATAATATTTGTGTATAACCTTATGTACCACCTTGCAGGAAATCTCCAATGCTTGAATTACCACTAATGTTGTTGTGTACTGGTGCAAACATCCATGATGAATACCTCTGCTTGATACCTATTTATCTTCTCTTGATATCCCATGACAGCCAGCGCAATCTGAAATGTAACATTAATTATATATATATATATATATATAAAACTAGTAGGGTTGATGGCCTTAGCTTTCGATCCAAACCGGACCTTCGTCAGAGGCAAAAACAAGCACAAACATAAAAACAGATCCATTTATAGAAAAACCTTGGGATTAAAATAGATGGAGAGTATCCAAAATAGGCGGGAAAAAGATAACCAATCAAAGTTAATTAAATACAGACAAAGAGATGTTGATGACCTATCAAAATACAGCAGTGTGGACACTAGGATGTCCAGTGGTCGGTTAGTACAAAAAGGAGATTAGTGAACAAAGAAGGAAAGGTGCATGGTGGGTAATGCGGCTGACATGAAAGGACAGGATTATCTACTCAGATGAGGGAGGTGATTAAGGGTAGTCTCCCTAAAAAAAAGCAGTAGAAGTGTAAACATTGGATAATAGAGAGGGGGCTATAATGAGAGTACTATAATGATAATGTAAAAGCATGGAAATATAGTAGTTATTTGCCAAGAGGAATTATTTAACACCTGTGTTTATGTTTAATCCGAATGGTTGGATTGTTCGGAGTTTGTGAATCCAGTGGGATTCTCTGAGTTTACGATGTGAATCGTCGCCGTTGCAGGCCTCAATGACAGTTAATTCCACATCTTTAACACTATGATTATGGCTATTGAAGTGGATAGATACTGGGTACAGTTTTTTGGTCTTTATGGAGGAGACATGATTCGCAAAGCGAAGACTGAGTTTGGTCTTTGTCTCTCCCACATACTGTACTCCACATCTCTTACATGATATGACATAAATGACATTTGGGGTTTGGCATTGGGAGTTGGTCTTGATTTTGTAGGTAAAGCCAGTGCTGTGGCTTTTAACCTGTACAGTGGGTTTGATATACATACAAGTCTTGCACTTAGAGCGGGTGCTGTGGTGACAACCCTGTATGTCTTGTGGGGAGGGAGTTTGGCCTGTACCTGGGGGGAGTTTTGCTCTAACTAGAATGTCACCTAGGCTCTTAGGGCGACGGAAGGCGACCATGGGGCGCTCAGAAATTGCTGAGCGCAACCTGTTGGAGGAGTGGAGAATTGGCATGTTGTCATTGATTATAGATGACAACTTGGGTAACATAGGGTGGAAAGTTGTGACCAGAGCAACTCTATTGGTCGGGGTTCTCTTGGTGCCCGTGTTGGTCAACAGAGTATGGCGGGGTATGCCAAAAGCTCTGTTGATGGCAAGTTGAACCCTTCGTTTGCTATGGCCCCTGGAAACAAGGTGGTGCCTTAGGTCAGATGAACGCCTTTTGTATAGAGTATCTGTGGAGCAGATACGTCTTATACGTAAGGCTTGACTGTAGGCAATGGCCTCCTTGCAATGGCTAGGGTGGCAGCTATTAGAGAGAAGATATTGATGGGTGTCAGTGGGTTTGCTATATACATCTGTCACAATACCATTAGGGGATTTAGTTATAGTCACATCTAGAAAATTCACGCAGGTAACAGAGAAATCGGCAGTGAATTTAATGGTGGGGTGGAATGAGTTTATATGATCAATGAATTCTTCCAAGCTATCTTGGCTACCACACCAGATAGCGAAAATGTCATCAATAAATCTCCACCACACGAGTGGGCGGTTGGGAGCAGAAGACAATAGTTTGTCGTTAAAGTCAGACATGAACAAGTTAGCATATGAAGGCGCCATTTTAGTACCCATGGCAGTACCTTGTGTCTGTAAGAAGTGCCGCTCTGTGAAAGAAAAGTTATTCTTAGTTAGGATGTGGCTGATGAGTTCTGTAAGGTGTCTCACAGAGGGGCGGGTTTGTTTGTTGGCTCGGAGTACAGAACCACATGCCTTAATTCCTTCTTTATGAGGTATGTTAGTATACAGTGACGATACATCTAGAGTCACCAGAAAAGCAGAGTCAGGTATTTTGTGTTTGATACCCTCCAATTTACAAAGGAAGTCAGTGGTGTCTCTGATGTATGAGGGAATGCGAGGTACGAGTGGGTTTAGAAAGCTATCAACAAATTCAGAGATACGTTCTGTGGGGCTGCCATTGCCAGATACAATGGGACAGCCTGGGTTGTTAGGCTTGTGTATCTTCGGTAAAAGATAAAAGCGTGCTGTACGGGGATCCTGTGGGAGAAGGTAGTTAAGTGTATCCTTGTCGATACCCTTAGCATTGTGAATGCTTACGAGGGTGTCACTGATTTGTTTGGAGAATGAATGAGTGGGGTCAGTGTCACATTTAACATAGTGATCAGTGTTACTGAGCTGTCTGAGGCCCTCAGCTATATAGTCATCTGTGTTCATGACTACAACTGCGGACCCTTTGTCAGCACGTTTAATCACTATGTTAGGTGACTGCCGAAGTTGAGTTAAGGCCTTGCGTTCCTCTTGGGGGAGGTTATTAGGTACTCTGGTATTGGCAACCTTAAGCACCTCAGTGTTAACTGAGTTGATGTAGGTGTCCAAAGCTACATCTCGGTTCTTTGGGGGTACCCAATTGCTCTTTTCTTTGAAGCGATTGCGAGCAGGCTGAGTGGCCTCAGATGACTCATCATCTGTTGAGGGGTCTACATGAAAATATTCACGTAAACGTAGCCTGCGATTGAATTGGGCAATGTCTTGTTGTAAAGACAGCTGGTTGGGTTCTCTGGGTGTGGGGCAAAACTTAAGGCCCCTTGAGAGCAGTTTTACCTGTGGATCAGTTAAGATAGTGTCAGACAGGTTAACAACTGTAGTAGGCTGTGTGGTTACTGATGGCCCTTCAGTAGGAGGGTCACTAAACCCCTGTTTGTGGAAACGCCTTAGAATGTATTTCTTGTGGTTAGCTTGTACATTACGGCGCTTCTTGTTTTGTTTGTCCAATAAGCTGGTCCTTAAGTGGTTGATGTTAGACAACAGAATGGCTTGGAAATATTCATACTCAAGATTGGAACATGAATCTTTCAGTTGAGATTCAATCTGAGTAATCTCAAGCAATTGGTCATCAATGCATTGTTGGCATTGTACTTCCAACAACATGAGTAAATGGAAAGACGTGTCTGTTAGTGTCTTATTCCATTTCTTCTGAAATGCGGGGTTAAGGTCCCCAAAGGAAGGGGCACATTTGATTTGAAGGCCTTTTGGGAGGATACGGGATAGACGGTAAAAACGGTAGTTATCAAGATGTGATAAGTAACGCACATTCTTTTCTTTCATGTATATATATGCCTTCCCATATGCTTTGCTCCTCCTTTTGCTATGAATGGAAATTTTGTTTGTTTGTGCTTGTTTACGCCTCTGATGAAAGTCCGGTTTGGATCGAAAGCTTAAGCCATCTCATATAAATAGCCTTTATAAGTAACTTTTTTTATATGGGTCACTTTCTACCAATGTTTAAAGACTTTGGCAAATCTCTATTTGGTTTGTAAGACAAGATTCTTCCAAGAACTGAACCATTAGAATAGAATAGAATAGAATGATTTATTTAGCCAATGATTAAAAAACAATCACAGAAATGTGTAATGTTGGACTCACAACATCAATAAATTATCATACAATACAATCAACAATAAACGAGACATCTAATAATCAATACAACACACAAAATATACCTTTGAATAGAATTCAGCAGCATCTTGTTGATTACACTTGATTTTCATCTGCCTGGCACAATCCTGTACCATCGATTGTACATTTATGTTTTGACCTTGTTGTTTCATCTCTCACTGAGGTGAAGATACGTTCATCTGCATTAAGTTGGGCATGCAGACTCTCTTTGCCTTGTTCACTGAGTAGACCTACAGTGTTCCATAACTTGGTACACTCAGGAACTTGGCATAGGAGGAAGGCGGCTGGTCAGCAAGGTAGCCTTTGTGGGTCTGGAAGATGTCAACCGTCTAGCACCTCTTCCCATGTAAGCTCTGTTGCAGGCGAGTGAAGTTGGCTGAACACCTATCATTTTTTTTTTTATTTGCTTCCACTCAATCTCTCAATTGACCTCCTCTTTAACTTTGTTGCACTTCTTAGCGTAGCAGCAGCACCATGGTACTTGCCAAAGGTGTGCAAGGCAGGACAGAGGTGGGTTGAGGTTTCACTTCCTCAACACATCATGTTCAATCCAATCTTTTCCCTTGATGTTATACAAACGAGCAATCTCTGCCAGTTAAGTGTATCTTTTAAAGCCTAAATGTAGACTCAAAGTTGAATTTCTGAGCTTCACTCATGTTGTTTTCTAGAAAATGCTGTTGGAAAAGGACTGGAAAAGACTGTAAACAAATATCAGTGACTGAAAATATTGGAAGCTTTGATTCTAGCATGATCATCAAAGGAAGAAACTGCCTTACAGTTACAATAATACTAATAATTAAAACTTGTAAAGCGCCATCTATATATGACTGAACATATTCCGAGGTGCTTGAAAACAAATAGTACAAACAAATAATGTAGAGAGTAACAAAAAAAGATAACAAAGTACATAGCTAAGAAAGAAAAGAAAAGAGCACATTGAAAAAAACAGATTGACATAAACGCATAGGCAAAAAAGTGTTTGAAAAATAATACACATGTGAGAGACATTTTCAACACGAGAAAACTGACGCAAGGAAACTCAAGATGCAGTGGCTGAACTTTAATAGAAATGCAGGTTTCTATCGGAAAAATAAACCCTGTAATACAAATACAGAATTACAGATTAATACATCGTCAAATTTTTGTAAAATAAACACAAGTTAAAGTAACAAAAATTAAGAAACAAGTTTTACTGATACAAGGTTTGCCCAAAATACCTTTGCAGTGCATATCTTTGCCCAGTGCAATAAACATGAAAATCCACCCTCAATAGTCTGATCAAACTCCAATTAAACTTGTTGTCTTTTCCAGAAAAACAGCTCAGCCCAAGTGAAATCACACATGGCTATTAATGCACAAACAAATCCCAACCCAATTTAATGGAAATTTAAGGGTTTAATAGAAATGGTTAACAGAGACATACACTGGTGTTCCATTATCTTAATTATATGGCAGGGTCCGATTTCGTCCCAAATATTTGCATAGCAAAACTGCTATACATTTTTTTTTTTGCATAGCAATCTCAAACTTTGCATAGCAGTCCAAATATTTTGCATAACAAATTTGAAAATGCTTAAATATTGCAAAATAGGTAAATTTGTGGTAGAGGGTTTTTTGTGTGTAGTTTCCAGGCTTAATTTAAGGCCAAGGCTATGTTTAGAGTACCTTAACGACATAATAATCCTCAGAATATTATTAAATACAAATATCGTGTGAAAGATTGGACAATCATAAAAGAACACACAAAATATCAGCTCCAAATGCTTTGAACTTAGTGTTGTGTACATTTATTGTACATATTTTATTAACAAAAAAAACTTCCAGGTAAAGGGCGACTCACTTAAATTATCCCAGACTTATGTGTACTTAACGTTGTTATTTACACAAAATTTGACATGCCTGAAGTTGCTTGTATGAAAATATTAGGAACTGAAAGCATCTGCATGTGACGATCTTGACATGATATTAATTTTAAAGGAAGTGGTACATGGTGCTGCAAAGAACCAGGGTTGAGATTATGCTCTTTTGATTATTATACTTGCATAATTATTAACACTCTTTTTTGAAACACTGGAATATGTATCAACCCACAAAGTTTAAACAAACTTTATATTATAACATGCAAACTAGGTTCTTTTTATGTTTTGAACTTCAATACGCTGTTTTGAAACACCATATTTTCTTGAGACAATTTATTTATTATATGGTTGGGTCTGAGGCAGTCTTGAAGACTGTTTAAAAAACAGCTCTGCAGCCCTTTGGGAGTTGTGCTGGTTTGATGTTGGACCATCTAAGGTTATCCTCATTAGATGGTCCAATGTTGAGGTATTCAGTCTGTTCCGGTGATCTGTCTTGATCCACCCCATTGCCGAAAATCCACGCTCGACAGTTGCATTGGAAACTGGAAAGAGATAAAATAAAACCTTGAAACTTGAGTTAATAATATGCTTTGAATCTCCATTAGTCTTTATAATTTTAAATAGCATTGCACTCGTAATGTTGTACAAAACATTACATGAACAAGAACATACCTGGCACAAGTAGCAACACTGCAATCACTAGGGCAAGATTGGGGTAGGCTCGGCTGTAGCGTTGTATAAGGGCAGCCCATGCTTCATCCACTGACAAGTGATGTAGGTTTTGCAGCCAGAAGGACTTGAAACGAGCCCACTCTGTGTGAACTTCTTCCATTTCACATCCTTTCAAAAAAATTACAATAATGGTGCAATAAGTTAACTTGTTTGATTTTTAATTTACTCTTTTCATTACAGCACCTTCAATGTTTCATAGAAACTTGTGATGTACAATGTACATCATAGAATTGTTTAAATAAAGGATGATTGATGAACTTGGGTAATATGTTCCAGGTATCATGGCGGGGTGTTCTTTTTGTCCTAATAAATTTACAACTTTAAGCATTTTCTGCACTCCAAGGGAAAATACAACAGAACAGTAAAAAGACTCACCTTGATTGTCCAGAAGCTCTTTGAAGTTCTTGAGGAAATCAGTTAACTGGTCAACTCCATAAGTGGATAGTTCCTTGGAATTCCTTAGCCATGTGCGAGTGTCAAGGAGCTGCATTGGTCGAAGACGAGTGTCTTTATGTACATTACCCAGCCTTTGTTGAACACATTCCTCAACTTTGGTCAAGGTTGACTGCATCTTCCTCTTGAACGTGTCCATGTCTGCGCGTCCAGTTAGCTCAATTCCGTTGAATATGCTACTGCCAAACTCGATCTCATCCATCAATTCTTGGAGATTGCAGTCCTCATTAGTTGAGCGTTTTGCAGCTGGCTCTTGATCGTCATCTTCACCACTCAAACTTCTGACCCGTTCATAGAATTGCTCCAAGTTGTTCATGGCCAGAAGGAAGTTTGTGGAAGACTTTTGCTAACTCTCTGACAGCAAAGCCAGTGGTCCAAGGATATCTCTTAGGAGGAGGAGATGCAGCACAAAATCTTTACTCATGAGCCTTTTTAGATAACCCTTGATCCGGGCTCTATCTGCAGCAGGAACAGTTACATCCTCTGTTTGGTTCTCAAGGTGACCGATGATGGGTGCATAGGATGCTAGTAAGGCCTTGCAGGCTCTGGCTTTGTGCTGGACCCACCTAGTGCCGTTTGCCTTTTGTGGTTTCCTGACGCTTTCATGCATAATCTCCGCAACCTGAGAAATGAGAAAAACAATATTTTTTAGTTTTGTGTCAGAATTATTATATTGCGCTGAAAAGTACATGCTCAATTCAAACAGTAAGTGGTCAACCTCTCCTAATTCAGTCCTTAAATTAATTGATTTTGCCCCATTTTTTATCACTTTTTTTACTGAAATGTTAATTTAAAAAAAAAATTAACATTCATTTATTTATGCCACGTGTGGCAAGACCGTAGCAGGACCCCCAACAACCGCCACACAATAGTGAGCAAGGACCAGGCCTAACTTACAAGTTAAATAACGACTCTAAAAATTCATTAGAAATATCACCAGAAGTGGTTACACTGTTATAAAATTAATAAAGCCCCTTTCACACGAGAGCAATTTAGCAAGGGTCCCTTGCTTAATTTTAGCAAGGTTGCGAAAATTTACAAAATGCACCTCGTGTGAAAGGACAACAACTTTTACATTGTCCAAGGTCCCTTGCGAAATCTTCTCAAACATTGCTAAATTTTGTTGCAGGTCCGGACCTACGACAAAATCTTCCGCAAGCGGAAGATTTCACCAAGGACGTGCGCGAAATCATCGTGTGAAGGGAAACTCTGTTTATTGAACGATGTCCTGTGCGAAATGTCACATACCACGCATGCGTGGCGACCTTTTGTGTGACCTTTCGCATAACGACGAAAGATCATGACTGTATCTATGCATGCCGGCGTCCCGTGTGCGTGTGCTGCCTTGTTATTGCAAACGATCGTGTCAACATGGCCGACCCAAGTATTCTTACGCTGATGTTTCTGCTGCAATTTCTGGACTCTGTGCGCCATAGAAACAGGGTGAAACAACTTAAACATAACCACAAACGGAGACTTTTAACTGTGAGAAGACAGATGCTCAGTCGACGGGTAGCAAGGACACGAATGTTTGTCAACATGGCTCTTTTAATGACCCATCTTTGCAATCGTAAGTTTTGTTCTTCACCAACTCATGACCTAGCTAGTCCCAGACATCACCTAGGCTTATTTGTATTGTACGTCAGTGTCAGTGGTTGTTTGTTTTCTTCATTTAAAAGCCCAACCTGTTAACGGTTGATAATTCGACCATCTTTGGGTAAAAGTTGAGTAAATATTACAATTGTTTTAAAGAGTGTAGTACCGCTAGTGGGTACATTTGCAGTTGAATAAAACAGGAGTAATAAGCACGTAGTAAACTAGTAGTGCTCGATCATTCACATTGCATTGTTGGACGTGTGTACAATGTGGCTGTGCAACAAGTTCACGTAATAAAACCAACTATGTAAAATTTACTCTACTTCTGAATGATATGAATGATTTTGCACAATGTTCAGAACAAAAAAAAATATTTGAAATGAGGCCATAATTTTTTTCATTTAATTAAATTATTAAATTAAACACTATATCATACATTCCTAATCCTATGTTGTTAAGGAGTTTGAAACTGCTAATAAGTAGTATAACCATATTTTGTCATTTAAATATCTTGACGTGTTTCATAGATGCAGTGTTTCAGCAAAACTGTGGAATATGTTAAATGGAAAATAATTTGTCAATTAATCCTATGATTTAATAGGTCAGGAAAAGCAACTTCTATCTAAACAATGTTTTCATACTGTTATTTTTCTTATTATCAATATTTATGTAGATGTTAAGTCGCCTCGAGTCCACTGGTCCCTGCCTCGACCACTCGGATTTTTGGGAGCAAGATATGAATATCAACTTTGACGACGACAGGTTTTACGAGAGTTTCCGAATGACGAGGGACACATTCAATTTGCTTTTGCAATATGTCAGAGCTGATATCACCAAAGCGAACACCAACATGCGACGAGCCATATGTGTGGAAAAACGAGTTGCCATCACGCTGTTCAGACTTGCAAAGAATGCAGATTTGGGAACAATTTCAAATTTATTTGGAGTTGCATTTCAACTGTTTTGTACAATATATTTATCGGTTTGTAAGATTATATGCAAGATATTAATGCCAATTTATGTCAGAAGGCCAACTCCAGAAGAATGCAGTGTAATTGTTAAAGGATTTGAAACCAAGTGGGGGTTTCCACAGTGTGGAGGGGCAATCGACGGTAGTCACATACCAATTCAAAGGCCCCTCCGATTTCCATACTGACTATTACAACAGAAAAGGTTGATACAGTATTATTCTTCAAGGACTTGTTGACCACCAGTACAAGTTTATTGATTTTGATATTGGCTGGCCAGGTAAATGTCACGATTCCTGGGTTTTTGAACATTCACGGCTGTTTAAACAACTTAATGCTGAAACCTTTTTTCCAATGCAACCCAAAGAAATTAACGGTGTCCAAGTGCCAATTGTCATTTTGGGAGACTTCTGCTTATGGGCTAGACAAATTTCTAATGAAACCATTTGCATATGGAGAAATAACCAGAGAAGAATCTCGCTACAATTACGTCCAGAGTCGCAGTAGAATGGTGGTTGAAAATGCTTTTGGGAGGCTTAAAAATAGGTGGCGGTGTCTCATAAAAAAAAATGAAGCATATTTCTAACATGGCCACACATTGTTGGAGCATGCATAGCCCTCCACAATTTTTGTGAATCTTGGCGCGAGTCAATTTTGCCACAATGGGAACATG
>CAJVRT020000037.1:0-29774 GCA_911728455.2 Marthasterias glacialis | reverse complement strand
GTGTATTTCCCAGACTTACAACAGGAAGTTACAAAAGCTACAAATTGCATACTTTCTTTGAAGTTTTGAGACACCTTTATTTTTATAATTATCTCAATCCTTGAGCACTGCAAATCTCCGGTCCTCGAAACAAAGAATCGCCAGTATTATAAAACGTTATTATTTAAATACTTACTTGGTTGAGCTGTCGACGTGATAACTGTAAAAAAAAACAACAACATAAAAACCGTATAATATGACTTTGACAATAAAGAAAATGTTTCGAAACAGCCAAACTGAATATGTGTTAAACGACATCGTTGATCGTATCAAAACAAAAAGTAAAACATGTGTTTACACTTTTCGAGCTCAGTCAATCCAGCTTCGAATATTTTCATAATTTCTTTACAGAGAACTGTCACAACCCGTAATTTAAATTTAAATTTTGACCTGCTCAAGATTTAACTTGCATACTAATGGACCCTGCAATCAACCCGATTATCTCAACTTATAGGCGTTCCAAGCACACAGCACCTGTTCCTGTTTTTTTTTCAATTTAAGCCAAACCGATTAAAAATACTTGAGCGATGACGTTTTTGCGTACGTTGTAATGGCAGATGAAGCGTTCTTGTTTTATTGTAAGACTGTGCATTTCGATGCTACAACATGTGGCGAGACGGAAAAGAAGCAGTACGAAAGTGATGTAGGAAATCATTACTTTTATGGCGAGCCTTAATACACTAAATAGAGTAGACTCGAAATTTGTAAACATTCTGATACCTCTTCGTCTCACTACTTTTCAGCCACCTATTGCTACAAAAAGTGCAATTCATGAAACTATTTATTCATGGTAAAAGTGATTGGTATGTTTGGTGAAAAATATCAACTTGAGCTGAATTGTTCATTGTCTAGTTAATGCAAAACTATACTGTATTAGTTTTGAAATAAATATAAATAAACTTACTTGTTGTCTCTTGTATTTCTGCATAAATAAAAGAATAACATTGTATTAAAATGTGTTACCGGTATTGATTTAAACTGATAAGTTCAATATAAAAGAAGTAAGATAATTAATGAACGTTACGACAGCTTTTAAATGTTTGACACGACCCTTAATATCTGAATTGAAATATGAACGACTTTATCAGTCGTAAAAAAAACATCGACATGTCTAAGTAACCACGTGAAGTAGTCACTTTCCTGTTTTTGTCTAACTTACTTGTGCAGCTTTCAGAGACTTTTACATTCCCGAACATTCCTACGTTGTCACTTGCTGTCGTAAAGCCCACGTATTGCGGATCGAACGACGATTCGTCGTTGAAAGTGTACTCTAAGAACGGATTTATCTCACCTCCCCGTCCAACACGGAGCCTTATCAGACAAAGAAAGGGAGATAATTGTTTTAACTGGTTAAACGAGAGAGGGAGAGAGAGAGAGGGGGAGAGGGGACGACATTCTGGGGTTTTCCCACAGCAGTTCTAGGAACCTTTTTTTTTTTTTTTTTTTTTTTTAAGTTCTCCCTTATAAAAACATTGTGGGTTAAGCCCACAATTTAATAATTATTATGTTTTTTACCAATTAAATCATCCTACAATGTGGCTGTTGTAAGCTCAGATAGACAGACGGACGGACGGACGGACGGACGGACCGAGGCCGTTTTAAAAACGTCAATTTTTAACACGCCTGTTAAAAAATTAATTTGTTTTAAAGGTAAACTACATTCTAAGTCAGACAAACGTTTATGTTCGACCAACGTAGCTTTTTCGCAAAACCGTGGTCTCGACTCTGACTCCGGCTTTGTGAACCCCTTGTCTTCTAGCGGTTCGTCTCGAAATTTGAAGGAATTGCAAAGAAACTGATGAAGCCTAAAACAGAGCCTGGACCGGAGACGTGGTCTCAAAAAGGTTGTCGAATGCCCTCTCCGAGACAACCCGTTGAGTCCCCGTTTTAAAAGAATCACAGAATCAATGTAACATAGCATACCAAACTGTGCCTAAGAGTTTAGCACCTCATACAAAGATGCGATTTGTTTAGAGCATGTCTCGTGTGCGCTATTTTTGCTGAAGCCCTCTGCGGTCGTAACCCTTTATTACCTGTACGTTTATAATTGTACCTTTTAAAAATCGTACACAATAAAAAAAACCATCTTCCATTCACTTCAACTTCTACTTCTACGTTGTAACGCCAATGTCTTTACAAGGTGCAAGTAAAAAGGTTAAAAGAGGGTCCATGAAGTTTTTTGACAAACTCACGTGTGACTACTAACTAATGAATGGTTGACTAATGGTTTAATCCCTGATCTAAATGTTTTCGAATTTGCTTGTCCATGGTTTCAGGCCCAGCACCGTCCAGACAAGGGACATCGAGATTTTTCCTCCATTAATAACCAAATCTGAAATCCAGAATCTTACTTACATGTTATTTTCGAAGCAGATCCAGTAAGGGTTCATACATGATGTCAAACAGTTAAGTTCAGAGTCCCGAGAGCCATCGGAAAGACTATACGTTGCCAAAGGTGTGCCGTCTATTTTGCTTATTTTCGAATTGGTGTTGTCGGCACCTCCAATATCTATTCGGGGATTTATCAGTTACACAAGAACAATTTTCGTTAATATTTTTATTTATTTATTTATTTTTTTTTTTTTTTAACGATTTGGTACCTTGCTCAATAAAAGAACTTTAAATAATAAGATCCAAACGATTTTTTTTCCGTTAATAACAAACGTTTTGTGGCGTGAGAAATGGTCTCATAGTATTAAATACTGTAACAGTGGCGTAGTGACAATCCTTTCCACGACGGGGCGGGGGGTTATCTCCCAGTATTGTGGTATACATTTTTTTGGTTTAACTTTTGGAGGGAAGGGGGATGTTTTTTTTTTTACAACTATTGTCTGCTTCGAGCGATATGGTTAAAGTCACAGCTTCCGAGGTGATATCCGAAGGGTTCTGAGGCAAAGACCAGGGCCGGGGATTACCAGGGAGTAGTAGTTTTTAACTGCAGCGCTAATAAAACTAGTCAATATTTATTTTATAACACCCAAAACGATACACTAATGTAGACGTCTAGGTACCAAGAAGAGACCGTTGCTACTGGTGTAGTGCACTGGTTGCTATGGGTATAGTACAATGGTTGCTATGGGTGTAGTACATTGGTTGCTATGGACACAGCGCGGCTTTTAAGTAACAATACAACATATCATGTGACGCGCTTCAAAACCAATTCCAAGGCAAAATCTAAGTAGGAAGATGTTATAAACGGAATTATAACACACCTGTTGCTGGTTCTTTGTTCTGGTTGGCTGAAACATGGTCACGTGGGGTGACCTAATATAGCCTGTGTATGAAATCTGCGCCACCGTGAACTAGACGCGCGTCATTTGCGGGAAATAGTTCGCAAAATGGGAAATAGTCTCAAAACCAAAAAAACTATTGACTGATTAGCAGCGCCCTCATTTTTTTTTGGATTGAATTTAAACTGAGGTGTGTTATAAAACACACATGGACTGGCATTATTTGGGCACTAGTGCACGTCTATGCACCCCTCGGGCTAGTGAGTGACCAGAAGAGGCTCCTCTCCTCGTAAGGTCCCTCGGGTGCAAAGACGTGCACTAGTGTCCGAATAATGCCAGTCCACATGTGTATAATATACGCCGCACAATGTACTTGAGAGAATTAAATAAACATTGTGACCCTGTGTTGGATGGAGCACTTGGCACCATTTCGAAGGCACTTGAAAACCATCTAGACTAACGTTAAGTGTCTACCGCAAAAGGCGGCGCTCTTGGGAACGAGGTCTAAGGCCCTTCCCGTAGCCCGATTCGGTAGTTAGTGGTATCAAGGAAAACAATATTTTTTTTGAAGCTGCGATATTGCGATATAATCCTAATAATACTAAAAAGAAGAAATAAGACATAAGAAGAAGAAAATATTTAGATAAAATTGCAATTGATGAAAAAGTCAAGTAATCAATTAAAAAACAAACAAACAAACAAACAAATAAAACACAATTTTATGACATCACAAAAACTAGGTGTTCGGGATAATGGTAATCAAAATAATTGTTTGATGTATTAAACGTTTAATCAAATAAAGTCTTTAAACATGAACATCAATACCAACCACAAGAGCTTTATAATATAATACTTTATAGAGACCTCCAAATTGGACAGGAAGCGAGGTCAAATCAGGTAACTAACAATTAGAAAGCACTTCATACATCAAACTCACATATATTGCAACGATTCAAATAATAACAACCATGGTTCTAAAGAGTCGAGTTTTTGAAATAATACACTTGTTGTTTTCAGCAAAATTGTACAACATTAAACATGTCACGAGAGGTCGCTGTTTAGGATGATGACGTCATTAATCTTTTAATTGAAAATCCTAGGGGTCAAATTTTCTTTCATACATAAAAACCATAACCACATTCCAGTTCATAATGTCTGCAGACCTCAAAACAAGGCCAATGTTATTTTTTTTTATTTTGATAAAGCTTTTGTGGAATCGATAACAAACACACAGGTACTCAAAAGTACTGGACACCAGCACCAATACTATAATGCTCGAGTCCAAAAAAACGAAAGATGTGCCAAAACTTTCATGTACTCGGGTTGTACCCATTCTCTTACTTGTACTCAACACTTGCTGGAATGTTCGTACTTGTCTTCAAGTACAACTCGAGTGACAGCAGTGGACTCCACTGCTGACAAGCGAGATTGACTTTTTCGGACATAAGTTGATTTTTCGCAATATATTTAATTGTTAATTTGTTTATTAAGATGGCAGAAAGAAACACAGAGTGTACAAAAACAATAACGTCAACGCCACTAGCAATAAAACTATACGTGTTAATATCAAAACAGACTACTTACGTATGACATACATGCTGTCGTGTTTCTCCCTATTAGGCGATAGAGCAATACGGACATCCCTGTTTGCGATGACATTGAAGGAGATAGCAAAGTTCTTTTCCGTCAGTTTCTCATCTATGAAGGTGAATACGCCGTTGCCATGGGACTCCACGAAATTGCACTGGAGACTTTCAACCTCTGCATACAATTATCCATTGTTTTTTTTTTAATTTTTTTTTATATATAATTGATTATATAGGGCAGGAATTTCGAAATTTGTAAATTTACATTTTGGTACCAATGTACCACGGTCACCAAAATTGCATGCTACTTTTCTGTCAGAAAGAATATCCTTATTTGTTGTTAAATTATGGAAAAAACAATCATCTGGATTTTGTTATTGTTTTAAATGAAGATTTGCTTTTAATTAATCCCTGAGGATAGGCCTATGTGAAAACCGATACACCAAAAATGTTATGGCCGGGACGTTTATGTAGAGGTAATGTATAATTTTTTTCCCCATGTCTACCAAGACGTTGTGGTAACTGTTCATGAGTTTTCCTCACTCATGAATACCTTCTTGAGAACCAAGGATTTAAAAATTGGTTCAATAATATTTTTGTTTCGATTGTTTTGTCCTTTGTCAACGAAGAATGAAAAGTGTTTTCATTCAAGATCTGCAAAGATTTCGTCTACACTAACTTTGTTTTTTTAAACAAAGTGTCAACACCCTAAAAGATTATATAACTTTCAGAGTGTACATACCCGGTTTTCTACTCCATACAAGTGCAGGGATAACACAAGCTAGAATTAGAAGTGTGATTTTAGCCATCTTGAAATGGTTTTGAAATCACATTCACTCACAACTCCCAGGTCCGCTTCTTCCAAAAACCTAGCAGTGAAAATTATTTCTTGTATAACATATACAAAAATCCTCAACGTGAATGTCTTCAAAAATTAAGTCAAATAAAAAGCCAGTGTTCGGTATACTAAAGTTAGTCAAATTACAAGATGAATATCTCGAAGAAAAACAAAAAGTCGAATCTATTGTTTTGACAGCTTAAAATTTTCTTAACATATTTTTTTATTGTAAGGCGGCAAATTTTGCGTTGAACACTCAGCTTTTTGTTTATTGGTAGGGCCTAACGTACATGATTTGTATTAATTTAATGTTTGAGCGAGACAACTTGTGACAAATTTAATCGAGAAGAATAAATGTTGACCAGTATTTAAATATTGCACAATAACAATTACATAACTGTTTTACAAAAACGTGTTTGTTGAGGAAAAACTGAGATGAGATTCAATTGACGAACGAGCCGGGAAGGTGGGGAGAAGAGGGGACAGATGCCACATCCACCCCCCCCCAAAAAAAAAAAGAAAGAAAAGAAATGAAAAGACAAATTGAAAAGAAGAAATTTCGGGCAAAGCAAGAAAAGGATAACCAAAAGACTTTTTATTCTGAATTGGTACTCGTGTTTTTATATATGTAATAGATCGGGCAAATCAAACCCTCTACCCCTTAACCTATTCAGATTATAGTTGCAACCTTTTAGCCACTTTAGATCACTATTTTTCCCGTTCCGTAGAATTCAAGAGGAGGAAAGAATAATGGATACCGTCTGGAAACTGATCATTAAATACAGATTTTGATATTCGCTTTGTTTAATAGCTTCAGTACACCTAGATAAACGAATGCATTTCGTCTAAATATGGATCTGAAAAGAAAGGATTGGACCACTTTGCACGATTTCTAGGAAATGGTAACTTACCTGATTGATGATTGTGAAATTGAGTTATCTGTTGGCATGTGATCACCGGCGATTCCCGATGCCAAATGAAACTCTTTAGCTTCACTCTTGATATTCAAACAATACTGAGTTTGTTAAAATTCATATCTAAAAGCGGCTTAGCTAATCAAAGCAAATCAATGTTTTCATAGATTCTTTATTGTTTAACTACCAATCCATCTGTCGGAAAGAAAGCAAGGAAGGTTAGTTGCCTTTGTATTATGATATTTGTAGGACGAAAATAAACCCCAAATCTAACCGATTTCGATCAAATTTCTGTAATCTGTTGTAAAAATCTATAAAATATTCAATAACAAATGGCGCAAAACAAAAACCAATATCCGTCTGGCACCAGCATTTGATATAAGCTGACCTGGATTAAGATTTTCAATGACAAGATTGTGGAACCTTTGTTGACCAGCGACATAAAACGATCGATTGTGAAGATCGCTGGAATGCAAGCAACGGGCAACAGTTTCGATCGGGCTGTTGTGATTCTGAACAATGCACTGCATGAAACGTGTGTGTCAAATAATTTCCCATTCCCCTTTGTTTCTGAATACTTATACTTTTATCTTCCCTTAAAATTAAAAAAGAAGATATTTCTGCCCTAATAACTATCTTTACTGCATATGCCAGTTCTGCCTAATGAGGGATTGCTATGCTGTAACCTATCTACAACCCTGTTTATTCCCTTTTCATACTTCTGCTTTCATACTCTCACCATTTACCAATTCCACTTCTGGACTTTAAATTAAACAATATTCCTTTTGGATCATCCATAATCTCTACATTTAGAGAGCTGACCCGTTGCTAACTTAACACCATTATCTGAACAATTAATCATGTCCTTTCATGCTAGCCGCATCTCTCCGGATGCAGCTTGTCCTATTGTTCGGTTCATTAATCCCCCTTTTGTACTACCTAACATGGGCCATTCCTTTGTCCATACTGCAATATTTTGATTGGTCATCAACAATCCCTTTGTCTGGAATGTATTTACTTTGATTGGCTATCATTTTCCCGCCTATTTCTTGATTCTTTTCCACAATTCCATACTCCCCCCTTTTTCTATAAATGGATCTGTTTTTACGTTTGTGCTTGTTTTTGTTTTCCTCTGACGAAGGTCTGGTTTGGATCATCACCCCTACTAGTTAGTAGTCCAAATGCACAATATGTACGATACATCTCTTTCCCTAATTTGTTTTTATCTTTTCAACTGAACCACCCCTTAAATGAAGAAAATGAAAAACAAGCTAGACAAAACGTTTTCGTGACACCACAACCACAAAACTAGGTGTTTGGGATGACGGGGAATGAAAATCTTTGATGTATTAAAAGTTAACTCAAAACATACTTAAATATGAACACTTGAAAAACCGCTATCAGGTCACTCACTGCCAAATATAAATAACTTCACAGGTCAAACTGTCACATAAAATGCACAGATTCAAATTATAACTGCCGGGCTACATGTATAAAGATTTGAGTTTTTGAAATAATAAATTAGATAAAGTCCTGTTTGAAAACCAATTACGTCAACGTGATGTTATTGCTAACTTCTTAATTGGACGTACTTTGATTTAAGTATGTGTTAAGTTAAATTATTTTGAACTTGCAATAGGTTTTTAGCAAAATAGTACATTTTAAAACTTGTCGTAAGAGGACGCTGTTGGAGATGATGACGTCATTAGTCTTATAACTGTAAAAGACAAGGGGTCAAACGGTTTTTCATACATAAAGATCTTGGCCCAGTTCCGGTTCATAATATCTGCAGACGTCAAAATGATTGCCGGGAATATCTTTTTGGGTTATCAATGTGAAGCGTTTATTAAATAATGATTTTTAAAAAATAAAAAATTACATTTCATGTCATTCGACACCTGGTGACGTCATGTTGATTTAAAGTATATACCAACTTTCAAGGTCAGCTCAATTTCAATATTGAGTTAATTTTAGGAGTAGAGATTGTCGGAATAAAACAATGAAACGTAACACAGTGCTCTTTCCGGGACACTGTAACATGTGTTTTCAGTCTTGCGAAAAACAAAGTGACATGTTTTTTGAGTTAGAAAAACATTACAATTTTAAACGTGACGTCGTATAGTTCGTCCAAATGTGATGACGTCGTAAACGAGGAAAATTATATTTCGTAGAATGAAACCATGTCCAAATTCTCTTTCATGTTGACTGCAGAGGTGAAATTTTGACTTTTGAAATTTTTCACTTCAACTTCTGGTTTGAACCGGAAGCCAAGGTCAAATTGGGGTCATCTCTGTATAATTTTGGTTACAATTCGTAGAATGGTTAAAGGGCTTTCAGATGACGTAATGGTTATTAACGTACCCTTTTTGGATAATGAAATATAAATTTGTTGAAATTTGAAACTTTGATTTCCTATTTCGACCAGAAGTCAAGGTCAAAAGGGTTCATACATTTTGAAAGATTTGTAGAATGGTTAAAGGGCTTTTAGATGAAGTAATGATTATTAGTGTTCCCTGTTTTGTAATTGAGATATGAATTTTCTGAAAAATTAAACTTCAATTTCCGATTTCTACCAGAAGTTCAGGTCAAATGGGGTTACGCAGTATGTAAGATTTGTACAGTAATTGAACAGCTTTCATATTGCACAAAGGTTTGCATTTATGGTTCTCCAGATATGATATTTTTGAAATATTAAACGCTGATTTAGTGTAATTACGTCGTATCAGTCAAAAACACGTTGCGATTTACACATTAATTTCTAAGAGTATGAGAAGTTTCAAGTCTGTACAAGCATTTCAAGCTTTACTTTTTGGGAAAAGTTCTGAGTTTGGTTAACAGTTCAGCAGGGTATTTGGTTTAGTTTATCTGTGTAGCAGACGTGTATTACTTAGTGTAGTTACACGCGAGTGTGCATTCGCAATGATGTATCTGCACAAGGTAAATTTGAACTGTGTTCGACGACTGTTCGCCCCTGGAGTGTCCGCGTTACTCCAAATGAAACATGAACCTCTTAAGTTTAGACACGTTACATTTAGGCCATTCTTTACTTACAAGACGAAGAAGTTGTTGCTTACCATTGTTGGGAGCATCCTTCAAAAACTCTAATACAAGTTACATTATTTTCGTCTTATCTGAAGTTATGGTCCGACGTGCAATGTTCAGGTTGTTTAGCTTTGACTTCAGTTACTAATATTACAATTTTAAAGAAATTCTGGTTTAAAACGTCGAAAGTTTGAAAATTATTTGTTTTCGACCTCGTCATTTTCCAGGTTGACGCAGTGATCATAATATTTATGCGACTGATATGAGTAAAAGAACATTCCATCCATTAAAACCTTGTTAAAAATTCTTACCATTATTTTCAGTTAATAAACGTTGATTTTATGTAATGACGTTATCGATGATGTCATCCTTTAAAAAAATTTGGTTTCATCCACACACTAAGGTTTTAGTACATGGTAAGATTAAAGTCTGAACAAACATTTTTTTGGAAAATTGCAAGAGAAGGTTCAGGGAGACGAAGATGAAGACGAATAGTAAAAAAAAACAACAACAAAAACAAACAAACAAAAACAACAACAACAACAACAACGTTTTGAATTTTTTATCCGGAAGACAAGGTCAAATCGGGGTTATCCATTTAAGCAATTTAATAAGTTTTCAAAGACCTTTTCGATGCTGTATAGATTGTAAAAATCCATTAAATGTGTAGATCGGGAGGTTTTTTTTATTATTAAACTTTTGACTTATTGTAACTCAACACCATATGACGTCATCATAATGTATTGTTCAAGTTGCGCTTTTAGGTTGAGGTTCAAGAACATGCCAAGTTTCAAGGTTCAACTCCATTTTAATCTTGAGTTTCATTCTGGAGAAGAATTTGAATGAACACCGTGTTTTTTCGACCGTGCGTAAAACGGCACCTTCTTTTTACCATAACTTTTGTTTCACGTGGCCTATTTTTTCAAATTTTACAAATAGACTTTAAGTAATGTATCCGATGACTAAATATTAACGTTTAAAAATTGATTAAACAATTTTTGTGTCAGAAAAATAGTCCATTTGTACAATTAGTGTTGTAGTAACATTCTTAAAATGTTGTTACCAGAGGGCACTGTTTAACGTAATGATGTCACCAGTTTTAAACTTGAGAATGCAAAGGGTCAATTATCAACTCACACACTGAAATCCTGTTAAAAACTCGTTTTTTACTGACCGCAGAGATGAAGTGCTGGCTTTTTAATAGTTTTTCCTTTCAACTTCCGGTTTGAACCCCAAGACAAGGTCAAATCTAGGTCGTTTTTGTGAGACATTTATTAAGTTTTCAAAGACCTTTGCGATAATGTATAGATCTAAAATCTATTGTGTACAACAGGAGTAAAAGTTGGAGCAGGCTCAAAGGTCTACATTAGCTGATGTCAATATTTTGATTGAGTGAAAGTAACTTTTGAGATATGAATGGAAAAAGAATTTTTCTAGAAATATTCAACTTCCGGTTTAAACCGGAAGACAAACTCTAATTTTCTTTGATGTATATATTGTAACAATCCATTGTGTAGATCAGGAGTTATGATTTTTTTGAAATTATTAACTTTGATTTAATGTTATTCGACACCTGATGACGCTCAAGTGGCGTCTAAAAGTTGAGGTTCAAGTATGTACCAAGTTTCAAGGGTCAGTTCAATTTCCAGCTTGAGTTATCTTTTGGAAACAAGTTCATGTAAACAAAAACAAGAGGTGTTCGGCTTAAGCCCGAACACCTAAAAACAAGACAAAAACAAGAGGTGTTCGTGCAGTTGCACGAAAACCTAAAAAGAACAATAACAAAAAGCTTGAAAAAGTGGTAAATGAATAAAGTAGGCCTATATTTATTATTTATCTTTTTTGTATTTTATTCATTTGCCATTTCTGAAAAAAAGGAACGTAGCCTTGTAACTATGGAAGTGTTAGTAAACTTTTAGTTCACATCCAATGAGCTGGTTTGAAATGGATTAAATTTAATCGTCAGAATCCAACGGTAAACTTGAACCTACCCATTGATAGACAGCTGCCATTTGTACTACATAATTGATTGCAGCGTCACAAACAATATACATCTGGCTGTACATCGCATTTATTTTTGAACCAAATTAATACGAAATCAATATTGAAAACATCACGTATTTTTCACGCCATGCCCCTAGAACAACCTTGTTTTTCTTGAAGGATTATAACTATTTTGTGTTTTTATTGTGTGTTTGTTTACTGAAACGGTCCATGTTTCTGTGTCATAATCGCCAGGGACGCACCAAATGGAACGCACAAAAAGGGGGGAAAAAAAGAAGAAAAAAAGGGGGGGGAAAAAAGAGAGAAGAAAACAAAGAAATGTTCACCTGCAAGCTGCACCCTTATCGTTACATGATATGAAGTATGGCTGTAAATTGGTAATGATTTGTGATACAGCAATGATTTTTACGATTTTTCAGGCCAGCTGCCGATAATCCCTATGTCCTTCGTGATTTGCAAGACAAATATTCGAGTTATAAATACTAATAATGCTTCAAAAGTCGATACAATTTGTCATTTGTCAGCTGTTTGCTGCTCCAACAATTGACGTAGAAAAAAAAACTGTCGGTATTCACAGCAACCTTATTACAGATGCACCACCCATAACATTGCTGAAATCGTTGCATAATGAAGTTGGTTAATTACTTTGAAAAGAAGGGATCGGGTATGGGCGAATTTGTTTTTTTCAATTCAATGAAACATTTATTTCGGCATTGCCCTCACAGTTCAATATTGCATGATGCATTGGGGTATTTTGAGTCTGAATTTGTACAGCCTCATGGGGTTATCATCAACACTGGAATAAGAAAGGGACATATTCTTAAAAATTACTGTAAAAACATAAAATGTTCGGAAAGCACCTGCGTTCTCAAGAGAAACAAAGGGTGAATAATGACTGCTTTTCTTGATCAATGATTTAAAGAGAGTTAAATATGCTTTGAAACAATTCATGAAGCGTGCTTAGTCTTAGAGTATCAACCATGCCTTGATTGATGCACCCTGGTACAAGTTTTGTACCATTGTTCTGTTGAACGTATGCAATTTCATAGATGTACAGCCATGAGCCATACTCTACATTGAATGCGACAATACAACGCGACTAACCGACTGAACGACCGACCGACCGACGACCGACCGACCGACCGACGGACCGACCGACCGACCGACCGACCGACCGACCGAACGAACGATCCAACGATCCGACGAGCGATCGAGCGAGCGAGCGAGCAAGCAAGCAAGCAAATACACACCACAACAAACACCCAAACACCCCAACGCAAACAACAAACACACCCCAACAAACACCCAAACACCTCCAACAAACACCCCCAAACCACCAACGGACGAACAAAACAAATATAAATAAATACAAAATTTACAAAAAAGTATGTACATGTACCTTTAGATGACAGGAAAATCACTGCTTTTCCCCTAACAGGGTTATACCCTCATCGTTGCAAACGTGAAAGAACAATCATTTGTGTTAAAGGGACACACCGGCTTACTGTTTACCTAATTTAGTGATGTGGAATGACAGACAAGAATTTTTAAATGGTTGTTCTTTAAAAAAAAATCATCAAAATATCACGTAATTAACGAAAAATGTGAAAAAAACAAAACACGGTCAAAGGTCAGCTTATACGCTTTTCCAGCCGTTGCAACTGTCAAGTTTACGTGACAATGTTGCGCAATGTTGTAAGTAGACTGGTGCTCTGTTTATGTTTGAATTATTACAGTGACGAGGCATGAGGATCCAGACTTCATATCCATCCAGCACAAATTCACGTGTAAATAAAAAAAAAATCAGACATAAACGGACAGTGTATTCTGTGTACGACGAACTGGACGAACTTACTTGCAATGGAGAACGTTTCTTCATTATATCGCAAGTAGGCCCTATATGTTGTAAAAAATTACTTGGACGAATGCCAGTTGGGTCCAGGACTGATTTGTGTTGTCAGGTCGTGTTCAAATGTAGAAAGGGAGAGAATAAGCTTGGCATAATGTGGACATCACAGACATGATGGAACATTTGTCAAAATGTGAGTCTTCATGAATTAAAATGTACGCAGGCATATTCACAATACAGTTCTATGACACAAACCTGTCTATCAAAATCATGGCAAAGACCACATCCTTCATGTTCTCACCGTGACCGGCTTGCTGCAGTATAAAAACTAATGGTAGTGTCCCTAATCTTGGACCATCTTTTCACATTGGCTTGGCCAATAACAGTCATGTGCCAAGCAAGCCTCCCGCTTTCGCTGCAAACGGATTGCAAATCCTGGCAGCTTTAGCGAAGGCATTCTCCCGTTTTTCGGGCGAAGACATCACTGGCCAGCCGCGGCCACCGCCACCGGTTTTTTGTTGTGGCGATTGGGGGGAGTGGACATTATGCAGCTATCATAGAAGTAGATAGATCAGCTGTATGGGATAAACATTCCCCGTCGTCGTCGCTCGTGTGCGTAGCGCAGGCAACACGTTACAATAGTTAGGGGATGATAGCTAGGGGTACAGACTAAAACCCTCGTAAAAACGTAATTGTTGGTCTGGCTCCCTACCCCTCCGACAAGCTCCCACGCTTACGGCTAGACCGACCGGCAAGCTGGGGAGTTCATGCCCCGGAGTTTGTCTCTCTGGCCCCACGATACACGGCACCGGCTGTACGGGATATGTCCAAGGTTTACGTTCCGCTAGCTCCCACGCTGGTGCGCCGTAAGACACGCTTCGGTTGCACGGACTCTCTGATTGCGAATATTACGTTCGATTTTTCATTATTATTTACAAATTGTATCAATAATCTGAATACATAAGTCTTTTTTGTCAAATACTCATGAATAATTGTAAAAAAAAACAGGATTTAAATTTGGTTCAGTAATTTACTTTTATACGGCTGGAAGTAAAACTAACTCCAAAGATCACGTGATTTATCCGAACCACTTTTTTGGTTCGGATAAATCGTTTTTTGAAAAATGCTCGAAAACGGCAAAATTTGATGGTTTCTTTTATGAACCATTCTTCTCCATTCCTGAAAGACCTTTGAAGTCATTATGTTAGCCTATTTTGTAGCCCAAATAGCCCAACGAAGCCGGTGTGCACCTTTAAGCTGTCTCTAAACAAAAGCTTTTCTGTTATTTTGATATCGCTCCAATAAATTCTCCTATTATTTAAATACTTTCGATGATTTAATATTCTTTACGGATGATATAATTTAGGGGTTTTCAGCATTCTTTTAACTGTTGAAACGATAATTTCTTGAGATGTGTAACACTTGAAATAGGCCAGTGTTTAGATCCTAACGTTTGTCATTAACACAGCATCATTTAATTCAGTAACACATCATTCATATCTCTTACGAAGTACTACGCATTTTGTCTTCATGTGTGACAGTGTGCCACACCGACCATGATTACACTCTCTATCAGACCCAGTCGGCCCCCCCCCCCCCATCCTGAGCCCCTTTGCCACATTTTAACTCTTCGTTGGACCAGGAGACTATTTTTGACCGTCGGTTTTTAGTGTTTTTTGAATAACTTGTTTAAACCAATTCAGGCCGATGGCCCCCTCAATTTCACAGGCGCTAGCTTCGGCCTGCTTGGGATACAACATTTTAAAGAATCACTACACTGACCGTGTATTTCCGACCTGTCGCCTAAAGAATGTGGCCATGCTTATCCCAAAACAACCTCTGTATGGATGTTCATGTTCTTAATTTTAAATTTTAGATATCAGGAAACACAATTTTAAGGGAATTTCTATGCGAAATCACCTTTTGATGTTTCAATCCAAGATCACGAGCGGGCAAACACGTGCAGTTGTTTGTGTACACTGGGAGATACCACACACACCACCCCTATTAAATGGCAGTCATATGGCTAGCTGACACCGCACGTAATGTGTGGAGTTGGGTGATTCCATTATTGATAGGTGAGCCAAACATGGACTAAAATTCAGTTGTGTGGCAACCTCGTCCCAAGAAATACGGATCGCTATTTCGAATGAAGAATTATAAATGGAGATCATATGAAAATGGGCAAAATTGGTGAGATCATGCAGCGTGGTCTTCAGCCAGTTAAAAATCCCTGCGCGCGAACATTTGATACGCGTGTAATTGGCGCTCCTCTATCACTTAAGTTTTTTTTTACCACAAAGGTAGTCGACATTTAAAGTTTTTTTGTGTTAATTTTGAGGTTAATTTTTGTATAATGTTGGTAAAATTGTTACTACTAGTTGTACTATTATTACTAGGGCGGCTTGTAATCGTATTGTGTTGAAGTATTATCGTAGAGTCGTATTCATGGCTCCAAATTGCTACGCCCGAATCGTGTAAGTTGGGGTCTCTGTAAAGTCATTGTTCCTCTATCGGGCGATCCGCACCTCGCCAAGGCAGCGTTCGCTCTTCTGGTTATTACTTCCAATCCGTTTTAATGCTTGATATTATAAGATTGATGAGAGTGGGTGCAATCTATAAAGTTGTTTGAATTTGTTTTCTTCAAATGTTGCATTTGCCAGCTGCTGCTGTCATTCAGTGATATATTTAATCCATTTGTTGATCGATTCCCACCCTATGGACGATTTGTTAATACTTCAAGTAATATCGAAAAATTGACGCCATCGACGAGCAGAAACATTATGCATTTACAGAGAAATTAAAACCATTCTTGCAACTCGGTGTACGCTGACTACAATGAACAATTTCACTGACGAAGGCTTAATTATTTAAGCAAATTTCTGCCTAGTGGAGAGAACAAATCTCGTTATTATATGTAAAATTGAATTTTCAAGCCCTTATCAACGACGATTATTTGACTTTTGTATCTACTAAATTACCTACAGCCATCAAGTTTATGTATGGTCCAGTGAGTGATGACATTAATGTGATCACTTTTAGATTTCTCTAACTTTCACAACTTTGAAGCTCTGAAATAAAAATATCACCACGTCATTTTTTCATGAAAATAAACTTTCATAGTGTCGTATTGCCTACACAAAGCAAAGTTCTGTGTCACTGATGCACAAACCTTTACAAATTTTGCAGAATATTAAAATGTAAAATAATGCACCAAAAATTTAAATAAAGTGGGTTTGATGAAACACATTCACAACATTTTATCTGCCATTTAACGGTTTATTTACTATAGCATTACATTAGATCATATTCTATCTGTAGCATAAATTACGTCCTTATTTACTTGACTCTATACCGTAATACACCAATACTTTTTAGACAAACATTATCAATACCAAGCTTATGTGCTTGAACTGTGTAATGAAGAAAACAAAACCAACCTCAAAATCCCAAACATAGCAATAATAACAAAACGTCAAATACCGGAAAATGCCAGAGAAAATTAATGGACTTCTTCATCACGAATATCAGTCTGATTTTTATCAATGCCGGGGAAAATGATGAGCTGCTGATTAACCACTCTATTGTTAATAAGTTGAAAGTTTGATTTTATCCTTTCCTCCAGTATAGTACGTACTTGGCCTATGAGGGAGTTAATATGAATAAGTTAAGATAACTTATTTATCAAGCACTCTTACTTCGACAAGATTGCACGTTACCATATCTTGTGTCAGTGTTAGGTGTGTATAATAAGTTATTACAAGTAGACTGAATGTAATAAATGACTAATATTTGTCTACAAACTATTGATAGAAAACGTTAACTGCTCAGTTCCTTAAAAGTGAAATTCATGAAAAAAATCCCAAAGTATTGTTTTCATATTAACTTCTATCATAGTGTACTTTCAAACTTATCAAGCAAACTTACATTGCGATAAACACCTACTTTCCCGATTATACGTTTAAACGATTCTAAATGTATACGTCATAATTAAACAAAAAACACCTTAAGTTAATTTAATTATAATGTAACGACACATTAACCCTATCAGGACCGGGGGGTGGGGGGGGGGGCACAATGTGCCCTTTACAAAATGTTCGCTCGTTACTTTTTTACCGCTTGGTTCGATCACCGCAAAATTTTCTGAATTTTCGAAAACTGTATCTTGGATTATGTTGGAGAAAAATAATTATACTGGGGATTAGCTGTTGCCATGACAACCTTTTGCTTGACCTTCGGTGACACGACTTTAATGTTTGTAGTGATTTCGTAAAAGTTTTTGAACATAATTTCCACTTGTGTTTGATTTTTTTCTGCCAGAAGAGTGATAGTGATGAGTCGCGTGATAGTATGAAATGCTTTTGGGAATTCAAAATGACTGCCACATTTGGCAGCCATCTTGGACTTTGTGTTTTCAGCCTGTAATTAGGGGGTAAAATTATATGAAAATGTTCAACAATAGAATGTTACCAACATGTTAATTTCTTACTTATCAGACCCAAAAATAGTTTAGGTTTGTTAATCATGCCTTATTTATGCTCCTTGGGCCATGGGCGGTGGCCATTTTGACCATTTAGTGAAAAAACGCAAAAAAAAAAAACACACAAAAAAAACACACACATTTTCCTCCCTAATGGGATAAATTAATGGATTATAACCCCCAAATGGTGACCCCAATTATTAAATTGGGGTGGAATTATATATTGATCACGTTCAAATGAACAAGTTTGCCAAGTTTCAAAACATTCGGACAAAAAATACAGAAATTATGGGGAAAACACGATTTTGACAAAAAATGGGGAAAACAGTCCAAAACGCCCTCAAGTTACGATTTATAAATTGTTTTGACGTCATCATGTAGAATTTTGTGAAATTTGAGGGCAAATATGTTCCCTCCAGTCCCCGTACATCCTCAAAAAGCTCGATCCTGATAAAGGGTTAATTAACAAAATGAATAATGGCAAACAAACAGTAAAATCCAAGCCACTTTAGCAATTTCGTTGTCAGTTGGGGAACCTGAATTGATCATTTCATTAAAATACAATCTCTATATAATTTGCCGAACTTAGTGAGGTGTGCGTGTGTGTTTGTATGTTATCGGAACTCTTCTCTGGATTCTAAATCAAAAACTTAACCAAAATAGCAATTGTCATCAAAGATTAGCCCTCTACCGGCAAAACTGGGGACTTTCATTTCATACCCAGTGGGTCAACTTATTTTCCCATTTGAGGAAAATTTGGATAGTTGCCCCATTACATATATTTTAATAACATTTTTAATAAATTTTTTAATAACGTCTGCCGAAAAAGTGTGGTGGTTAAATTGGAATTTGTCCGTCGTTGACCTTAGAGGGGCTGTGCAGACATATGGCTGTGCATGGAAAGATGAATTCTCCCCCAGAGTCATATCACAAAGGGTGCCGTTAGTCCAAGCTTCAGACCCCAAAAATCGAGTTTACCTCACACAATTTGCTCCCTGCAACATTTTAAACATTTGTATAAGATATGCCCGGCGAAAATGCATCTGTAGGTAAAAATCCAACATGGTCGCCACAATATTTGCGAAATCATTAAAACTATGAATTATGGCATAAATTCTAAATTAATCAACCGATTGAACATAAATTTCAATCAGATAAGCAAAATAATATTTGCGGTTGATAAGCATCTATGCAAAACATTTCGTGACTTGACCATTTTGAAATTCTGGCAAAATCCAACATGGCCGACATTTTAGTGTCATAGAATGGGGAAAAACGTTCTTGTGATCTTCAGAATGTATACATGGTATGCAAATTAGGCAGTGATTTTTTCAGGCTATATTTTAACTCTCCCTCCCCAGAAAAAAATTAATAATTAAAACAAAAACCTACGGCACTTACAAATATTCAAAATGGCCGCCACTCATCAACATTATCAGGATCCAGCTCCGTATTGCACAAAGGTTCGGCTAGTTAACCCATCGGTACAAAAAAAACCGTTAAAAACAAGAACACTACTGCAGGGGCTATGCATTTGAGCATACCGAAAGCAGGAACTGAGTTCGAAAAGAATGTAGGCCAACAGCTGTAGGGCTGTGCACCCCTCCCACTCCAATAGATATAATGTTTTCATTTAAAAATTAAAATACTTAATAAGGTAATAAATTAAGAATTGATTTGATCAAGAAGGCGAACAAACCAAAAAAAAATATTCAGTTTCAATAATGTCATCGGACTTGATCAAAGTTACACCGCTTTTGTGAAATTATCGAAGGACTGACTTCATAAATCCAATGTTTCATTTTTACATTTCGGGGGAAAAACTCTAAGATATAAAGATACTAAAATAGGCAAACACTAATGGTGACGCATGCTTTAAGATAAAAATGTAAACTTTACTAGAAGCATGAATATATTTAAAAAAAATTCTCACCAAGTTTGGTGTCATGGTTGTACAGAGTAGTCTTCAGACAAAGTGTCTTCTCACTTGAGTTTGACACATCGCAACGAACGATGGTATGATCGGTAAACTCTGCTAGCACCGCGTTTCGATGCACAGCCATACACCGATGTCGCTACGGAAACCACGATCAGACCACACGTTATCTGTTCTTATCCTATCATTTTCACACCAATTACTTTTTCTTGATGAAATGCTTTACCTAAACCAGTCAAGGTTATTTTTTTGTATTACAGGTTCAACTTACTCATGAGAAAATCCCTTAAAATCACAAATTCCTCGATCGTCTGCGCGCAATTCGTCTGCTTGTACTTCTGCATGCTGCGCAGCCATTTTAAAGATTAACCTCTTTACCGCATTGAACCCAATACACGACTTTTACTGCGTGTGTTGTTTGATTTTATTTGTTTAACTAGATAACCATTGTTTTGTGACAGACTGTTCAACAAAACTCGATTTTTTTATGATTGCACATTTTTGTCTTTTCTGTTTTATCTGTATCATAGTCTTAAATATCACCTAAACCTTGTTATATCCCGTAAAGATTACATTAAAACTAACTTGCCATATTTACCAAACTTTTCTACTTTTGATTAATTTTTATGAATACAAATTAAACCATCACCCGGTATTATGGCCTTCAGCGACCTTACGTTGCTCATCCAAGGCTGTCAACTCCAGAAATCTAAACAGAACATTCGAACATTTAAACATTTAAAGTTTGTTTAAATTAAAGTTAATGAACGGAGACAGATTATGCAAAATTGTTTACATTATTTAAATGCGTGCATGATTTGTTGAATGAGAAATAATAATCACAAAAAAGTGTTTCGTATTCAAGGTTTGATTAATATTAGATAGCGCCACCAGCTGACCGGCTGTGCAGTTGAACTGAGATCAAAGTCAAATTATGCACATCATGCTGGTGATCCTTACTAGGTTGAGATAAAAAACACTGAATGTGACGGTTGTTTATGACTTCTTTAGCGATTAGGCGTAATCAAAAAATTACAATTATTAATAATAACGTTCATTTTTAAGTCTCCCTTTTTGTAAGTTTGCATTAGGCAATACCAAAAATTAGACAATTTAGCTATTGCAATGGGGGAAAATGATTCTAAAATATGAGCTGCGTGGTTACAAGTAAGTTTAAGTCCCGTCACTTTGGATCATTCGATATTTAACACAATGATCTGTGGTTTAAACAAACCCGCATTTTGCGTTATATTCCTTTTCGAAGGTAACAAAAACCCCACAAAAACATTCGGATCAATGGTGATAAGTTAAAGATAATATTACAAATCTTCCGATTTTCAGGTAAGATTTGATACTTTTCATGGTACAAATACCATCTACATGTTGTACGGTTTGCGGTTAATCCTAGTGCATACAATTTTTCATGACATGGTTCAGAAAATAACTTGTGTTGAAATAACTAGACATTTCGATAAGTTTAGTCTGATGGTCTTCAGGAGAAGCTAATCTTTTAAAATGGGAATTGCATATAAACGTCTGCTTGCAAGGATGTTTGAGAAACACATATTGCTTATAAACGACTTTAAGGAAAGGAGACAGTGTGCTGTGGATAACGTACCATTATTGAGATTCGTACCGTCGGCGAGAAACAGTTTCTCTAAGCGGATCCTCTGTATCCTACATGTGATAAGAATAATTTGTTTTAATAAAAGAAAATTGATTTTGGTCTAAACAATTATGAAACCAACAAAGGCTAGCAAACTTGACCGAAAAGTGAAGCTTATGCTTACCAACGTTGGCGCGTTTCTTTAAAGTCCCCCCAAAACAATATTGCAAAAACAAATATGTTAACAACTCTTTTCATAAAAATAATAACAAATAGAAAATAGTAAAACGTCTTAGTCCTGCAAAAAAAACACACCATAAGTTAATTTAAAATAAAAACAAGTTACATCAAAATAGATGATAAATAAATACATAAATAAATAAATAAAAAGCCACATGGAGAGGCGATTGTTTCCATTTATACATCAAATTTTTAAGTTTGCACTTACTTTTTTGTTTAGTCAGTTTTATTTATTTAAACGAATTTATGTAAGTAATCCAAACCTAAGTAAAGGTATGACATAAAAGGACCGACATGTGTAACAGTTATCAATAGTTAAATGTTTGATGTCACAAGATGACTACCACAGAAAGCATTTAAACCACCAAAGTTACAAATAGAAAGAAAAAACAAATTACGTACAATTAAATAAATAAATAAACTAATAAATAAAAGGCCACATGGAGAGGCAAACGATGATTTTATCTATCCGATTGTTAAGTTTACACGTACAGTTTTGTTTAGTCAGTTTTATTTATTTAAAAGATTTTATCTAAGTAATACAAACCAACGTTAAGGTGTGATGTTTCTTGAAAAAAACAAACTGCTTTGTTCCCATCCCTTGTAACAGTTTTCAAGTGATAAATGATTGATGTCACAAGATGACTACCACAAAAAACATTTAAAACACTAAAGTTACAAATAGCTGTAGTCATTTTCTCTGAAAGAAAATCATAGACTGAACTAAGTTATGATAATACAAAGAGAAATCATATTCAACCAAAACTATAGCATACAGCCTCAACCACAATTACAACCCAACCACATCCAATTAATAACTACCTACCTGAACTTTGTGACTTCTTCTTGCATCTCTTTCTGGGTTTACTTCCACTCGCTGCAAAGAAATGTTGGAACGTTTTAAACTCCAAAATAACAGAAGCATAACTTTACTTGGAATAGACAGATATTATTGAATATCAAAAAGAGAAAATTCAAACAACAGCAAATTATTTTGGCTTTCTAAACGAAAACGAAAACATACCTTTCGTTTTATCTCTGATTGACTTCTGGGAAGTCCGTTTTACTGTAACGGATTGAATAAGTAGACTTTTAATTGAAACAACAGTTTAAGTGAAAAGGTTGGAAGGAACAATACTTGTTCTATCATATACAAATATTTCAACACTCTTAATCCGTTTGAGTCATGCAAAAAAAAAATGAATTTCTTTAAAAATTAGTTTTTCGAAGTAGATATAAATTTGTTACATTTCATACATTGTTTTTTTAATGATGATGCCTAACTTGTGTATATGTCAAATGAAGATAAGTTGTATGTTAGGAAAGTTAAAAACTGGATTTAGATATCATAGATTGAACTAAAATATGATAAAATAAAGACAAATCATATTTAATGCTAACAAACATGTTGCCTTGTTTACAACGCCCCTCCCGCAAAAAGCATTTAAACCGCCAAAGTTACAAATAGAAAGAAAAAACAAATTACGTACAATTAAATAAATAAATAAACTAATAAATAAAAGGCCACATGGAGAGGCAAACGATGATTTTATCTATCCGATTGTTAAGTTTACACGTACAGTTTTGTTTAGTCAGTTTTATTTATTTAAAAGATTTTATCTAAGTAATACAAACCAACGTTAAGGTGTGATGTTTCTTGAAAAAAACAAACTGCTTTGTTCCCATCCCTTGTAACAGTTTTCAAGTGATAAATGATTGATGTCACAAGATGACTACCACAAAAAACATTTAAAACACTAAAGTTACAAATAGCTGTAGTCATTTTCTCTGAAAGAAAATCATAGACTGAACTAAGTTATGATAATACAAAGAGAAATCATATTCAACCAAAACTATAGCATACAGCCTCAACCACAATTACAACCCAACCACATCCAATTAATAACTACCTACCTGAACTTTGTGACTTCTTCTTGCATCTCTTTCTGGGTTTACTTCCACTCGCTGCAAAGAAATGTTGGAACGTTTTAAACTCCAAAATAACAGAAGCATAACTTTACTTGGAATAGACAGATATTATTGAATATCAAAAAGAGAAAATTCAAACAACAGCAAATTATTTTGGCTTTCTAAACGAAAACGAAAACATACCTTTCGTTTTATCTCTGATTGACTTCTGGGAAGTCCGTTTTACTGTAACGGATTGAATAAGTAGACTTTTAATTGAAACAACAGTTTAAGTGAAAAGGTTGGAAGGAACAATACTTGTTCTATCATATACAAATATTTCAACACTCTTAATCCGTTTGAGTCATGCAAAAAAAAAATGAATTTCTTTAAAAATTAGTTTTTCGAAGTAGATATAAATTTGTTACATTTCATACATTGTTTTTTTAATGATGATGCCTAACTTGTGTATATGTCAAATGAAGATAAGTTGTATGTTAGGAAAGTTAAAAACTGGATTTAGATATCATAGATTGAACTAAAATATGATAAAATAAAGACAAATCATATTTAATGCTAACAAACATGTTGCCTTGTTTACAACGCCCCTCCCGCAAAAAGCATTTAAACCACCAAAGTTACAAATAGAAAGAAAAAACAAATTACGTACAATTAAATAAATAAATAAACTAATAAATAAAAGGCCACATGGAGAGGCAAACGATGATTTTATCTATCCGATTGTTAAGTTTACACGTACAGTTTTGTTTAGTCAGTTTTATTTATTTAAAAGATTTTATCTAAGTAATACAAACCAACGTTAAGGTGTGATGTTTCTTGAAAAAAAACAAACTGCTTTGTTCCCATCCCTTGTAACAGTTTTCAAGTGATAAATGATTGATGTCACAAGATGACTACCACAAAAAACATTTAAAACACTAAAGTTACAAATAGCTGTAGTCATTTTCTCTGAAAGAAAATCATAGACTGAACTAAGTTATGATAATACAAAGAGAAATCATATTCAACCAAAACTATAGCATACAGCCTCAACCACAATTACAACCCAACCACATCCAATTAATAACTACCTACCTGAACTTTGTGACTTCTTCTTGCATCTCTTTCTGGGTTTACTTCCACTCGCTGCAAAGAAATGTTGGAACGTTTTAAACTCCAAAATAACAGAAGCATAACTTTACTTGGAATAGACAGATATTATTGAATATCAAAAAGAGAAAATTCAAACAACAGCAAATTATTTTGGCTTTCTAAACGAAAACGAAAACATACCTTTCGTTTTATCTCTGATTGACTTCTGGGAAGTCCGTTTTACTGTAACGGATTGAATAAGTAGACTTTTAATTGAAACAACAGTTTAAGTGAAAAGGTTGGAAGGAACAATACTTGTTCTATCATATACAAATATTTCAACACTCTTAATCCGTTTGAGTCATGCAAAAAAAAAATGAATTTCTTTAAAAATTAGTTTTTCGAAGTAGATATAAATTTGTTACATTTCATACATTGTTTTTTTAATGATGATGCCTAACTTGTGTATATGTCAAATGAAGATAAGTTGTATGTTAGGAAAGTTAAAAACTGGATTTAGATATCATAGATTGAACTTAAATATGATAAAATAAAGACAAATCATATTTAATGCTAACAAACATGTTGCCTTGTTTACAACGCCCCTCCCGCAAAAAGCATTTAAACCACCAAAGTTACAAATAGAAAGAAAAAACAAATTACGTACAATTAAATAAATAAATAAACTAATAAATAAAAGGCCACATGGAGAGGCAAACGATGATTTTATCTATCCGATTGTTAAGTTTACACGTACAGTTTTGTTTAGTCAGTTTTATTTATTTAAAAGATTTTATCTAAGTAATACAAACCAACGTTAAGGTGTGATGTTTCTTGAAAAAAACAAACTGCTTTGTTCCCATCCCTTGTAACAGTTTTCAAGTGATAAATGATTGATGTCACAAGATGACTACCACAAAAAACATTTAAAACACTAAAGTTACAAATAGCTGTAGTCATTTTCTCTGAAAGAAAATCATAGACTGAACTAAGTTATGATAATACAAAGAGAAATCATATTCAACCAAAACTATAGCATACAGCCTCAACCACAATTACAACCCAACCACATCCAATTAATAACTACCTACCTGAACTTTGTGACTTCTTCTTGCATCTCTTTCTGGGTTTACTTCCACTCGCTGCAAAGAAATGTTGGAACGTTTTAAACTCCAAAATAACAGAAGCATAACTTTACTTGGAATAGACAGATATTATTGAATATCAAAAAGAGAAAATTCAAACAACAGCAAATTATTTTGGCTTTCTAAACGAAAACGAAAACATACCTTTCGTTTTATCTCTGATTGACTTCTGGGAAGTCCGTTTTACTGTAACGGATTGAATAAGTAGACTTTTAATTGAAACAACAGTTTAAGTGAAAAGGTTGGAAGGAACAATACTTGTTCTATCATATACAAATATTTCAACACTCTTAATCCGTTTGAGTCATGCAAAAAAAAAATGAATTTCTTTAAAAATTAGTTTTTCGAAGTAGATATAAATTTGTTACATTTCATACATTGTTTTTTTAATGATGATGCCTAACTTGTGTATATGTCAAATGAAGATAAGTTGTATGTTAGGAAAGTTAAAAACTGGATTTAGATATCATAGATTGAACTAAAATATGATAAAATAAAGACAAATCATATTTAATGCTAACAAACATGTTGCCTTGTTTACAACGCCCCTCCCGCAAAAGGACAACACAATGAGACTCTTGATCCCAAGAAAAACCCCAAAACTGAAAAAAATAAGTTTGTTACACTTCATAATTGATTTTTTGTTGTTGACGCCGAACTTGTGTATCTGTCAAATGAGAATTATTCGCATGTTTAGGAAATTGAACGACTGAACTCTATACAAAAAAGTTCTGTAGCAGCAGCACCTAAACAACATGAATCAGAACCACAACCACAACCGCAACCGCAACCACGACTGCATCCGCAACCAAAACCACAACTACACAACTATAACCTTACCCAAACACAAGCCAGAACCAGAATAGAACAAAACTACAAAACTACAAATCTACCTTGTTTTGCTGCGCTGCCTAACTTGTGTATCTGTGAAATGAAGATAAGGCCTATGTTAGGAAATTTAAAAACGACTGAACTCCATGCCAAAATACTATGTAGCAGTAACACCTAAACAACATGAATCAAAACAAAACCACAACCAAAACCAAACCACAACCGCAACCACAACCACAACAACAACCAAAACCACAACCGCAACCGCAACCACGACTGCATCCGCAGCCACAACCACAGCTTCAACCACAACCACAACTATAACTATACCCAAATACAAACCAGAACCAGAATAGAACAAAACCACAACCACACTTCAACCATAGCTTCAACAACCACAACTACAAACACAACCACAACCAAAACACAGTCACAACCGCAACCACAACCACAGCCACAGCCCAATCATAACCAACTGTGCCCACAACCTCAACCTCAACCACAAACAAAACCACAACTGGAATCCAACCACAACCATAACTGATCCACAATTACATTCACAGCTCTACCTCAATCTCAATAACAACCCACAAATAAATTCAGAAGTATCACACAAACTATGCAGTACATTGTCGAAACAGAAAAGGGAGCAAAACATGATTATTTACCTCCCCTGTGTATTGTGTGTGTCTCTTTCCCTGAAAGAAAATCATAGACTGACCTAAGTTATGATATTACAAAGAAAAGTCGTATTCAATGCTGACAAGCATGTTGCCTCATTTGAAACGCCCCTCAAGCAAAAGGAAAACACAGTTAAACTCATGGTCCCAAGTACAACCCCGAAACTAAAAAACAAAACAACAAATAAATTGTTACAACTTATACCTTGTTTTGTATGCCGCTGCGTAACTTGTGTATCTGTCAAATGAAGATAAGTCGTATGTTAGGAAATTTAAAAACAACTGAACTCCATGCCAAAATACTCTGTAGCAGTAACACCTAAACAACATGAATCAGAACAAAACCACAACCAAAACCAAACAACAACTGCAACCACAACCACAACAACAACCAAAACCACAACCGCAACCACGACTGCATCCGCAACCACAACCACAGCTACAGCCACAACCACAACTACAACCACAACCACAACTATAACTGTACCCAAATACAAACCAGAACCAGAATAGAACAAAACCACAACCACACTTCAACCATAGCTTCAACAACCACAACTACAAACACAACCACAACCAAAACACAGTCACAACCGCAACCACAACCACAGCCACAACCCAATCATAACCAACTGTGCCCACAACCTCAACCTCAACCACAAACAAAACCACAACTGGAATCCAACCACAACCATAACTGATCCACAATTACATTCACAGCTCTACCTCAATCTCAATAACAACCCACAAATAAATTCAAAAGTATCACACAAACTATGCAGTACATTGTCGAAACAGAAAAGGGAGCAAAACATGATTATTTACCTCCCCTGTGTATTGTGTGTGTCTCTTTCCCTGAAAGAAAATCATAGACTGACCTAAGTTATGATATTACAAAGAAAAGTCGTATTCAATGCTGACAAGCATGTTGCCTCATTTGAAACGCCCCTCCAGCAAAAGGAAAACACAGTTAAACTCATGGTCCCAAGTACAACCCCGAAACTAAAAACAAAACAACAAATAAATTGTTACAATTTATACCTTGTTTTGTATGCCACTGCGTAACTTGTGTATCTGTCAAATGAAGATAAGTCGTATGTTAGGAAATTTAAAAACAACTGAACTCCATGCCAAAATACTCTGTAGCAGTAACACCTAAACAACATGAATCAGAACAAAACCACACCCAAAACCAAACAACAACTGCAACCACAACCACAACAACAACCAAAACCACGACTGCATCCGCAACCACAACCACAGCTACAGCCACAACCACAACTACAACCACAACCACAACTATAACTGTACCCAAATACAAACCAGAACCAGAATAGAACAAAACCACAACCACAATTCAACCATAGCCTCAACAACCACAACTACAAACACAACCACAACCAAAACACAGTCACAACCGCAACCACAACCACAGCCACAACCCAATCATAACCAACTGTGCCCACAACCTCGACCTCAACCACAAACAAAACCACAACTGGAATCCAACCACAACCATAACTGATCCACAATTACAATCACAGCTCTACCTCAATCTCAATAACAACCCACAAATAAATTCAAAAAATAAATTGTAACAATTAATACCTTGTTTTGTATGCCGCTGCCTAACTTGTGTATCTGTCAAATGAAGATAAGTCGTATGTTAGGAAATTTAAAAACGACTGAACTCCATGCCAAAATACTCTGTAGCAGTAACACCTAAACAACATGAATCAGAACAAAACCACAACCAAAACCAAACAACAACTGCAACCACAACCACAACAACAACCAAAACCACAACCGCAACTGCAACCACGACTGCATCCGCAACCACAACCACAGCTTCAACCACAACCACAACCACAACCACAACCACAACTATAACTGTACCAAAATACAAACCAGAACCAGAATAGAACATACCACAACCACAATTCAACCATAACCTCAACAACCACAGCTACAAACATAACCACAACCAAAACACAGTCACAACCGCAACCACAACCACAGCCACAACCCAATCATAACCAACTGTGCCCACAACCTCAACCTCAACCACAAACAAAACCACAACTGGAATCCAACCACAACCATAACTGATCCACAATTACAATCACAGCTCTACCTCAATCTCAATAACAACCCACAAATAAATTCAGAAGTATCACACAAACTATGCAGTATATTGTCGAAACAGAAAAGGGAGCAAAACATGATTATTTACCTCCCCTGTGTATTGTGTGTGTGTCTCTCTCCCTGAAAGAAAATCATAGACTGACCTAAGTTATGATATTACAAAGAAAAATCGTATTCAATGCTGACAAGCATGTTGCCTCATTTGAAAC
>CAJVRT020000036.1:0-29982 GCA_911728455.2 Marthasterias glacialis | reverse complement strand
GGCATACAAAGCCGTCCCAAATGTCAAATGACTAGACATTTCGACTCACTTCATCAGAGAACACGACGTCCAGGCAAAAAACAGAGATCTTTAAAATTCCTCTGAAAAACCTGTGCCCAAAAACTTTCAGTGCCCTCCTCCGTGCAGATGTTGGACTTCACCCATGGCATGCCAGAATAATATAATTATGCAATATTTAACATAATATTAAAATTAATGATAGCAACTGACTGAAGTGCTTGCTAGAACTGACTTACTGGACCATTGTCCCCTCTATTTAACCTCACTCACTAGCACCTATTACATAATAGACCCCGTTATACACCCGAATGCATACCCACTATGCGTTATTCAAATACCTAAGACAATTATTTCCCGCTATACAGGGAAACGCGGGAAATGTTTAGTCTTAGTACTACTAAACACTTAACTCATACACTATTAGACACAATCGTATCAATTGGGGAAAGCGAAGCACCTGGAGCGACGCCTAATAGAACACGCCAAAGCAAGAGCCAATAAAAACAGGATATTGCAAAATATAAGTCCGACCCATTTACTTGAATAGAAATCTAATTATGAACTTAAAAGTTACAAGCCAAGACCTTGGGTAACCCTTAACCGCTTTTCCAGCGAATCTTCAATGTACCCATCTTTGCTCTCATCCCTCTTCCAGCGTCCATGACACTTGAGACAACGGTCTCGTACATCATTATTAGCAGCTGCCGTTGCCCCTCCCGATCTAAGGGAGTGTATCCCAAAATTACTTTCAGGTGCTACAGACGTTAACAATTTAATAATACACTCTCTGGCTCTGGAATAACTCAACTGTTTGTTTTTTGTGATCAATTTCGAAACACGTTTTGATCTAAATGCAGGTTTAAACAAAAATTGTGTGGATACGGTACTAATGTTTGCTACCTTCAAAAAACGTTACATCATATTAAACGGACAAGCAGAAGTAGTACCTTTAGCAATTAAAACTTGATTGCCTGCTCTGTATTGGTCGTTTTTACTCTTATTAATGTTAATCGTAAAATAATCCGACTGAATTGACAAATCATTATGTAGCCTGTAATGCTACAGATCGTCGCTGGTTAGATTGTCAATAAAAATAAAATGCTCAGCAATGAGACGCACCTGATGAAACTTCTAAAAACTGTTCTTTATTGATGAATAAACAAATTGACTGATGTAGATATTGATGTAAGTTCTTAATCCGGATAATTGATACTAATGATAATACACAAGGTTGATGGTTCTGGATGAAGTTGACGGTAAATAATTTCAAGTGGTGACGACAAAGTTGTGATTTACAAAGGTGGCAATAAAAACTTCTATAGATGACCTGATTGATTATGGCGGTTGAGGTGAAGTGAGTCAAGTTGAGGTGGTGGCGGTGGTGGTTCGATTTGCTGAGCTGATCAGGATTATGACAAAAGGAATGTGTTAAAACGAAGGTTTCTTTGACAATACTTGACGATTTATAAACTTGACTTGATGATTTATAAACAGAAAAAAAGCATGACTTTTAGCAAAGCGCCCTCTGTTGAGACTGCAAAAAGCGGGACGCTGCAAGAGCGAGTAGCTGCGCAAGCGCAAACAAACAAAATAAAAAATAAATAAATAAATATTCTGGCGGCTACATCCCGGCCCCTAATGACTGCATCCGGGAGGCAGCATTACACAAAATGATTTGAAGACAGAATATCTTTGAATGTTCCTTGTCCAAATGTTCTCTGAAAATCCGTCTAGACAGTCGGCATCTTTTGTCCTTCCAGGAAGCATAGCTTGGCTATCGGTCGGTTGTACACTCCTGATTGAGTCTTCACCTGCACAGATCTGACCTTGCTGTCCTTGCCTTGGTAGGTCTCTCTCACCAGTCCTAGAGGCCACTGGTATCGAGGGGTATTTTCATGCATGACAAGCACGAGATCGCCAGGGCGAACGTTGCATTGAGGATTGAGCCATTTCTGCCTCTCCTGCAGCTGTGGGAGATACTCTTTGAGCCATCTCTGCCAGAATATATCCGACAGATATTGTACCTGACGCCATCGTCTCCTGTAGATGTCTTGTTTCACGAATTTGCCTGGGGGTAGTTGAGGACCTGAACGAAGAAGAAGAAGGTGATTTGGGGTAAGTGGCATCGGGTCTCGCACATCATCCGACAGCTTGGTGATGGGTCGTCCATTAACTATCCCCTCAACAAGGCACATGAGTGTCAGGAGCCCTTCGTCATCGAGTGTCTGCTGATTAAGCAAATTGTGGAGGATTGCTCTAATGGTCCTTATCTGCCGCTCCCACACACCTCCAAAGTGGCTGGCTGCCGGCGGATTAAAGATCCACTGAATCTCCTTCCGACACAGAAAGCTGTCAATCTTATCTTGGTTCCACTCCTGGACACCTTGACGCAGTTCTCGAACTCCTCCAACAAAATTCGTACCATTGTCTGAGCGAACTTGTACTGGTTTTCCCCGACGACTAATAAAACGCTGCAATGCATTGATGAATGAGTCTGTCTCTAAACTGTGGCATACCTCCAGATGAATTGCCCTAGTAGCAAGACATGTAAAGACACATCCATATCGCTTCTGTAGACTTCTAGCTCGCTTAACCATGAACGGACCGAAGAAATCTATGCCAACCATACTAAAGGGTGGCAGTTCCGGCGTCACACGATCCTTTGGTAGGTCTGCCATTTGTTGGGTCATCATAGGTGCCCTCTGCTTGCGACATGGGATGCATGAGTGAACGAAATTCTTCACGGCTGTACGCCCTTTGATGATCCAGAACTTCTGGCGGATGTCGGCAAGAGTGCGCTCACTTCCAGAGTGACAAGTGACCACATGGTAGTGCCTTATAATTAGGGTTGTCAGAGGATGTCTTGTAGGCAATATCCAAGGGTGCTTCATGTTGTCAGTGAGGGATGCATTAGCTAGACATCCGCCAACTTGGATTATACCATCACTTGACTTGGTTGGGTTCAGCTTGCGATAGCCACCAGACTTCAACAGCGTGTCATCAAAGTTAGCTGTCTGAATTCGTCTGATAATCTCCTTCTCTGCAGATTGTATCTCCTTGACAGTCAGATGCTGAGAAGGCTCGAAGTCTTTGTCTATTCTTTTCACTTTGGCAAGAAAGATGGCTTTAACCCGAAGAATCCATGCAAATGCTCTTCTCAGACGGTACCATGAAGAATATCTCTCCAATAGGGTGTCTACAACATCAGGAGCACCTTCGGTTGTCTCAACTTTGTATACTTGTGCAACTGCTTTAAGCTCCATGTCTATTGGTAGCGTCATCTTGTCAAATTCAGGCTGATTGGGCCAATCATCTTCACTAAGTTGAAGGAACTGTGGCCCATAGATCCAACGGTTGCTTTCAATAAGCTGCTGTGCTGAAAGGCCTCGAGAGACGTCGTCAGCAGGGTTGGAGCTAGTGTCAACGTGTCTCCACTGATGTGGCGCAGAGTGCTCGAGTATCTTTGCAACACGGTTGGCTACAAAAGTTTGAAACCTCTTGTCTTCATTTCTTAGGTACTGGAGAACAATCATGCTATCACTCCAGTAGACTGTTTCCTGCAATGGTAGTGTCAGATGTCGACGCATCATTTCTTCAAGCTTGACAGAGATGACTGCAGCACAAAGCTCGAGGCGGGGAATAGTGGTTGTCTTTAGGGGGGCGAGCTTTGCCTTGGCCATGAGCAGCACACAATGTACCAAACCACTAGAATCTTGAAGTCGCAGGTAAGTAACAGCTCCGAATCCCCTTTCAGAAGCATCTGAAAAATGGTGTAGCTGCGCTAAGGTGATGGTGTCGTAATTCAGTGGCTTGACACAGCGTGGTACTGACATCTTCTGAAGAAGTGGCAAATCACCAATCCATTGGGTCCACTGTTCTTTGATGGAGTCTGGGATTGGATCATCCCATCCGATTTTCATCCTGCACAACTGCTGGAAAAGCATCTTGGCGGTGAGCACAAACGGACTGGCGTATCCTAGGGGATCATACACAGAACTCATTGTTCCCAGCAGCCCACGGCGTGTCAACGGCTTCTCTATCACATTGACGTTGAATGTAAAGACATCAGACTCGATGTCCCATAGCACTCCTAGAGCTCGCTCAGCAGGAAGTGTCTCGTCCAGGTCCAATGATGGCACTCCCTTTGCTCGTTCAGCTTCAGGAACTGACCGAAGAACTTCCCGGGAGTTGCTAATCCACTTAGTGAGACGTAAGCCACTGGATGCTAAAACCTCACGAAGTTGTCTGACAAGTCTGACACCTTCTTGCTCGGTTGCGACTGACTTGAGGCAATCATCGACGTAGAAACTCTTGTCAATGGTGTCTATGGTCTCTGTGTCAAAACCCTCAATGTTGTCTTGGGCTATACGCTTTAAGGCAAAGCTCGCACAGCTCGGTGACCAAACGCCTCCAAACAAGTGAGATGTCATACGAAACACCTTTGGGGTCCCAGTTATGTCATCGTCCATCCACCATAGGAAACGGAGTACGTCTCGATCAGGTTCGTTAACTCGCACCTGATGGAACATACCCTCCACATCTGCCATCAGGGCGATAGCCTCTTGCCGGAACTGAATCAACACACCAACTAGCTTGTTTGTCATGTCTGGGCCCTGATGAACCATGTCGTTCAGTGAAACGCCACGGTAGCGAGCGGCACAGTCAAACACTATGCGCACCTTTCCTGGCTTGCGTGGATGAACCACAGGATGATGTGGCAAATACCAGACTGCTCCATCAGCTCTTGTCAGGATGTGTTGGGGTACCTCTTCAGCATATCCTTTAGTCATCAGATCTTTGATGCCTGCAGTGTACTTCTCCTTCATGTCAGAGTCTCGGGCTAGTCGTCTCCCCAGCATACGGAGTCTATGTTCGGCAACAGCCTTGTTGTCGGGTAATTGAGGTGGACGCATCTTTAAGGGAATGTCCATGCTATAGTGCGCTCCATCTCGGCATAGTGACTGCTCCCAGGTAGAAATAACCTTCATGTCGCTGATTGACATACTCCTCTCATCACCTCCGATGTTGTCCAGCTTCCAGAACTTCTCAACTTGCTGTTGCAAACTTGTGTCTGTGTCGATGAAGAAGGAAGCTGTGCGACTAAAGGGCCCTGTATCAAGTGGACCATTTATAGTCCATCCCAAACTGGTTCGTGTGGCATAGGGTGCTCCTTTGTCTCCTTCCCGGACTTCCTTGGGAATTAATGCTGCGGGGTTGTCTTGGCCAATGAGAAGATGCACATCCTTAACATCTACATCCGGAATGATGATGTCACTTAAATGTGGCCACTTGTTAATCTCCTTCCTCTCTACCATGGTTTTAGCCCCTATCTGTAGCTTAGGCCTTGTGAGAACATGTGTAATGACAACCAGGTTTTCGTCACACATGTCAGTAACCTCAAGATCTACAATACGAGTGTCGGTGAGAATATTGTGATTGTCTAAAGTTGTCAGCCTCATGGTGTCGGGTTCTCCATGTACTCCAAGCTTGTCGATCAGTTCTTCCGAACAGAAAGTCTGTGTAGAGCCACTGTCGAGGAGAGCGTACGTCGTCACAAAATTGGTGGCACATCCGTGACCTCTTACTTTCACTGGAATGATGGGTAGGGCTACCTTCCCAATCCCAACCCCAGTGGTATTGCAGGTTGCGTTGGCTGAGGCACTTGTCGGTACAGCATTGACCACGACGGGTGGAGTGTGGTTTACCACATGATCAGCTTTCGTCACTGACTTCGCATCAGTTGGTGTTGAGGGATTGCTGGTGTGGGTCAGATGCAAGAACTTGGTATGTTTCAGACCACATCCACGAACAGTGCAGACTGCATTTCTAGAACAGTCTCGGGCTCGGTGTCCGGGTTGCAGACAGTTGACACACAGTCGATTTCTTTGCACGAAATTCAATCTGTCGGCAACTTTCAATGATTTCCAACTGTCGCAGCCAAACAGGCCATGTGCTTGTCTACAATACTCACACGAGCGTAGGGGTTTGTTGTTTCTGGCATTCTGGGTTGTCCCCGCAGTGGGTTGAGGAGAGGGTGTCGGCTCTATTTGTGTAACAAAATTGGAGCGCTGCTTTGATGTCGGGGTGTCCTTGCGCTTGACATCCTTAGATGACCTGTCAGCGCGGTCTCTACTCATGAGCTTACTGAAGACTGGATCATTTGCTTGTTGTGCCGAAATCTGCACAAATTTTACGATGTCATCTATAGTGGGGGACCTGGATTCAACAGTTTTAATATGGTAAACTCTTTTCAGCAATGTCTTGCGAACATCCCATGGTAATTTCTCCACCATCTGAGCCAAACTTCTACTATTGTTCAGCTCACATAATTTTCCCATGGTGTCTAGTGTCTCCCGGCAGTTTCTCAAGTCATCAGCAAATTCTAGAAGTGCCCTGCTGTCTCGAATATCAGGGCGATTGACGATCTTGTTGATCCATGCCTCTGCTATGTCGTATTCATTTCCAAACCTGTCCTTCAGAAGCTTTCTGGCAAGAGCATAGCCCTCAGGTGGCGTCTTGACTGCACAACACTGTATCAGTTTCCTAGCAGCACCAGTGCAGTATTGCTGGAGACGAGCCAACTTTGCGGAATCGCTAACTGTGTCCTTTTCTACGGCATTCTCAAATGCCCGGATGAACATCCAGTATTTTGCCGGATCTCCGTCAAATGTCATTAGCTCAGTTTTTGGCAATTGGAGGGTCTCTACCAGGGACTGTTGTTGTACTTGCATGGCTTTAACAAGATGGGTAAGGTTGCTAGGCGTGTCTCCAACAGTGGTGCTCAGTGAGGGTGTGGCGATTAAACCCGTTGAATTTGGAGAAGACTGATTTTCGTTTACTTCGGCTTGGCTGGGTGTCGTTGGGTGTGTGTTGACTGGCTGAACCAATGATGTAGAAATATTATCATCATAAGTATATACACTTTCAGCCTCAGCATACGTTTTCTCTATTGCGGCAGCTCTCGCTAGCTTTGTCTCCAACTCTATTTGCCGCCGTCGCTGTTGCAGCTTGAGCTCCTCCTCTTCTAGGGCTTGTCTTTTCTTGTCTGCTGCAATTTCTGCCTCCAACGCAGCTTTCTCGGCAGCAGCTCGGAGCCTGGCTTTCGATGCTGATGATGCACATGATGCAACACTGGCCACACGTGAACTTCCGCCAGCTTGGCTTACTGAATCCATGTACTCTATTGTCGTCGCAATCTGGTCACTATTAACTGAAAGCTTGGCATCTAGTGTCTGTTTTGTCTCACCGACTGTACTCATGGTAGTTGACTAATAAATGATGAATTTCACACAATTTCATTCAAACAATTTGAAACTGTTGTCCTCAGAGTTCAGACCAAATTATGTCCACGTACATGTAGCTCAAGAATAAAACTACTGTTCTCAAAGCTCAAATCGAACTAATGTAGCCTGTAATGCTACAGATCGTCGCTGGTTAGATTGTCAATAAAAATAAAATGCTCAGCAATGAGACGCACCTGATGAAACTTCTAAAAACTGTTCTTTATTGATGAATAAACAAATTGACTGATGTAGATTTTGATGTAAGTTCTTAATCCGGATAATTGATACTAATGATAATACACAAGGTTGATGGTTCTGGATGAAGTTGACGGTAAATAATTTCAAGTGGTGACGACAAAGTTGTGATTTACAAAGGTGGCAATAAAAACTTCTATAGATGACCTGATTGATTATGGCGGTTGAGGTGAAGTGAGTCAAGTTGAGGTGGTGGCGGTGGTGGTTCGATTTGCTGAGCTGATCAGGATTATGACAAAAGGAATGTGTTAAAACGAAGGTTTCTTTGACAATACTTGACGATTTATAAACTTGACTTGACGATTTATAAACAGAAAAAAAGCATGACTTTTAGCAAAGCGCCCTCTGTTGAGACTGCAAAAAGCGGGACGCTGCAAGAGCGAGTAGCTGCGCAAGCGCAAACAAACAAAATAAAAAATAAATAAATAAATATTCTGGCGGCTACACATTACAACAAATAGAACTTAGCTCATCATAACGTAAAAAACCAGCAAAAGCTGTAGTTATCATACACAAATCCCGTATTAATAACACATCTTGGCTAACAATAAATTTGTTGCAAAGCTCTATCAACATGTCCAAGGTAACAACATCTTTCTTACCAGTTTTGCGACCCGTGAGGCGCTTTGCAGACTCATGAAGATTACGGATGAATGCATTGTTCGTTGGATTTGTCAAACCGTTCATATCATGGGCCCACTTGATGCCGTATATTACTGACGAAATTACATGATGCGACAAACCCGCGTCAAGCAACTTTGTCAGATAAACTGCCACGTGTATAGGCTCTGCTGGCATGTCTCGGAAATTGTTCGCAGAAATCCTGCCATCTCTTGAAAGAACCGTAATATTTACTGACGGTTTTGTCGCTTCTTGCAGACATCATGTAGCCGCACATCCTCTCAGCCACGCCTGATTCAACAACACCAGCACTCCTCAGTGCTTCACTGACGCTTCGTTTCAAATGGATACCTGTAAAGAAAAGCAAAGGGAAGTCACTTTACCTTTGCCCTGTAAAATCATCGACAAACCCCATTATACAGAACTGTATACAATGATCTAAATGTCACCGACTGGCGAAAACAATGATCGAACAAAACTGCCAACTGGCCAAACACTTTCAAACAAGGCCAACTGGCTGTCAATGCCATAATTGGGGCATAAAACTAAACGAGCTGCAAACACTGCAGAACAGATCGAAGAAAAGATATTACTTCACCTCACTTTCGTCACTGACATAAATCAGAAAACAATTTTCAATGCAATTAAATTGAACTTCAACGGGTTAACTGCAAAAATTCCGTTATTACCGCAGCCTTTGCGAATTAAATTCCGCTGCACTGTAAAAAAAAAATGTAATTTTACATGGAAAAAAAAACAAAATTTAGTTGTTACTTTTGTTTACTGCAACTTTGTTGTAAAATAACATAAAGTTTGTAAAAAACTATGTTTTTTTTACGTTTTTTGTAAATTTACAATTTTCAAGATATATTTACCATAAAAGTGGCGTTTTTTGTAGAAATACAGAAAATCATGTCAAATTGTTTTTTTGACGATGTAAAAATGCATCAAAATTATGTTTTTGTGTAAGTTCAAGTAATCTTACTAAAATCTATGTATAATTAACAGTAGTTTTTGTTAATTAAAGAAAACGTGTATTTTTACAGTATGAATAACAAAACAAATCCAGTTGTTATTTGTGTTTACTGCACAATTGCTTTAAAATAACATATAGTCTGTAAAAACCTATGTTTTGCACGGTTTTTGTAAATTTACATTTCTATTAAGTGTTTTTACCCATAAAATTACTTTTTCTGTATATTTACAGAAACTTGTGTCTATTACTTCTATCATCAATGTAAAAATACACGATGTGTTTTAGTGAGTTACTGTGTGTAAATTTACATGCAGTGCCTTGTAGAAATTTCGGTTAAATAAAGGGCCCATAAAATATTTAGAAGAGAAAAAAAATAAATAACTAAAAACAAAATCTATAGGCTATACTTGAAGTAATCATAGACAACAATCAAAAAGGCCCGGTCCACATAGCCTATGTTTTAGTCCAAACAGCTTTAAGATATTTTCAGTTTTTGTTTCTCATAAAAATGCTTAGTTCAAACAAATTAATAAAATCAATACACACAAATAATTGTACAAAAACGAACTTTGCTGCATTCATACATTGAAATGTAAAATTCCCGCGTCGCGCGGTGTGGAGCTATCCCACAATTCTTTGCAGCAAGCAAAGCCATGCCGCCCGGGGCCCACACGGCGCAGGGGAAAACATGCACACTGATGCTGTATACACTACGTACGCAGCGCTGTGTACACGGTGGATACAGAACCAAGTTCACAGCCGGCAAGCTGCCCGTGGTTTTTCACTTCAGGTAAGGAGTGCCACATTTATTTAATGTTTTGGGTTGTGTTTTTATAGATAAGTTCACTAAACACTTTCTGCATTAATATAGAAGTGTGTGGATCTTTTTCTTGTTATTTGTTCACCGAACTGTAAAGTTTTAGCAGGTTAGCTGTTTACAATTGAACAGCTGCCATGCCAACCAGCATGACCAGGGCCAGGGGACTTATGTGTGTCATGTTATTTAATGTCATGCATGTGTACTGTACGATGTACATGTACTACTGTGTGTAGCCTATGTGTATGACTGAGTAAGACATGACTCTTCTATCTATAATGTCTATGACTGCGACAGTTAAGAACAAAATTTGTGTGGTAAAAAACAGCCAAATTACAGTCATATTTACATACTGACTAATGACTTATTATTGCTAGGTCGGTTCTGTACTGTAAAAAAAAAACCGAAGGGGTGTTATTTAGCCTGTCTGTGTGATTTTTTGTTTACACAGAGTCTCATGGTATTTACTTACTAACTAAATAGCTTGACAAGTTAGTTTGAAATGGTTTGAACATGGTGAAAGCTGTATTGTGATGTGCCTGTTTAGCCTGTTGTATATAAGAATGTCAGGATCAAACCGCTAAATATTATTATTTTAGTTAAGGTACATATTCGGTATTTATGCCATTTTGAATTATTATCATCACAATTATTTTTGTTTTGACCTTTAACGATAACGAGATAACGAGAATGCAATTAATTTTTGTATTTGTTTATCACCTGCAGATGTTCATCAAGACATTTCAAATTCAAGATTGAGATCTGATAGGTGCATGCTAACATATCTCCTTATATCCCTGGTATGTTTTATTGAATTTAATGAGTGTTTTGGAAATGTAGTTGAAATTGTTGTCACTATGTTTACTTGTCCACTTTGCGACTTTTCTTCTCACTCTGTCAAAACCTACTCAGACCATTTCCGAATACATAAAAATGTCCACAACTTTCAGTTTCCGTGTGGTATTTCAAGTTGTTCGCAGACATTTCCAACCTATGTGGCATTTAATACCCATGTTACAAGATATCATAAATGCAGAAGGGAAAGTCGTTCTCGATTGAGACCTGCCATGTCTACTGAAATTGTGAAATGCAATGTAGCCCTATGCAAGCAACAGTGCAATGACATAAGCATTCTTATAAAACATCTCAAGGCTCATATTGACACAGGCATTCGTGTTCAGTGTCCCCCTGCAGGCATGTGCAAAATCCTTCTCCAATAAATCATCTTTTGCATCTCACATATCACGGCAACACAAGGATAATCTGTCTAGAGGAATATGCCCAGAGTACGAGGTACATGTTGGGCAGACTGATTCAAACCAAACCAACGAGTGTTCACGAGAGAATGACACATGAGCTTTCTGTAAATGATATTACACAGGATGAAAGCCATCAGGATGACAGTGATGATGAAGCAGTTAATGTAGTGTCAAATGATGATTTTGTACGTAACATGGCACTTTTCTGCTTGAAACTTCATGCAGAGTTTCTGATTCCAGAAACTACAGTTCAAACTATAGTAGAGAATATTGAAAGTATGCAGCAAATGGCCAGTGAATGTCACATTTCGAAACTTAAAACAAAGCTCAAAGATGAAGGCCTTCCTGAATTGAGTGTGGACGGTATTGTCAAGTATGTGCTGTCCACTAATATTTGGGATTTAGCTTTAAACAAAGAACGTGGCACTTTAAGGTCTTCTCATATGCGAAAGGAGTATTACCAAAACAAGTTGCAATATGTGGCCCCCCTGTCATTGTGCTTAGGTAGAGATCATATCCATGGGGCAAGTTGTTGTCACTATGTACCCATCAAAGACACTTTGTCTGTACTCTTGAGTGATAAGACTATTCAGACACATGTAGCTAATGGACCTCAGAACTTGGATCCAGATATGCTATGTGACTTTACAGATGGAAGTGCTTTCAAAAAGAATCAATTTTTCCAATCTCCTTGCACATTACAGCTCATCCTCTTCCAAGATGCTTTTGAAGTCGCAAACCCGCTAGGATCAAGCAAAAAGAAATACAAGATATTGGCCATGTACATGACTCTTGGAAACATTCCACCTCAGTTAAGGTCTTCAGTCAATCAAATGCAGTTGGTTCGTTTGTGTAAAGAACAGGATTTCAAACGATTTGGTCATGACAAAGTGTTCGGACAACTGATCAAAGATTTAAAAGACCTTGGACAAATAGGCTTAGAAACACCTCTAGGAAATGTCAAGGGAAGTGTCTTAGTAATCACAGGAGACAATCTAGGTTCACATGGCATAGGAGGGTTCACTGAAAATTTCAGCACAGTACAGTATTTTTGCAGGTTCTGTCATATGACACGTGATCAGTTTTTCTTGGGTAATGCATATGCCATTGCTGGGGAGCGCAGTAAAACTAGCTATGATGATGCAATCAACCATCTTGAACAAAACCCAGAGGTGAAAATGTACATGGGAATTAAGTTTAATTCTGTTTTTAATAGCCTACCAAATTTCCATGTGTGCAGTTCAGGATTACCACCTTGTTTGGGCCATGACCTATTTGAGGGTGTGGTCAGCTATGATCTGTCCACATACCTCAAATATTTCATTAAAACTAAGAAGTGGATGACATATGAAATACTAAACAGAAGAATAAAGAAATTCAAGTATCTTGGCACCGATCTGAACAATAAGCCAGCGGAAGTAAATACCAAAGGAAACGTTCTTGGAGGACATGCAGTTCAAAACTGGTGTCTTTTGAGACTGATTCCACTACTTATAGCTGATAAGGTAGAAAACCTTCAGGATCGCCCATGGCAGCTGTGTTTACAGCTAAGAGAAATTGTAGAACTGCTCTGTGCTTCTTGTATTTCTAGGGGACAAATCGCTTATCTCAGAGTCATTGTTGATGAGTACCTTGAGGGAAGAAAAACATTCTTTCCTGAAAAAGTTCTTAAACCCAAGCACCATTATCTTAGTCATTATGCATCACTCATACTGGCACATGGTCCCCTATTGAGAATGTGGACCATGCGCTTTGAGAGCAAACATTCCTATTTCAGGAAATGTTTACAGCATTGTAAGAATTTTAAGAATGTCACCAAGACATTAGCAGAAAGACACCAGCGCTTACAGGCATACTTCAGTAGTGGCTCCATGTTGCCTTCTGCTGTTTGTGCTCAGAGGACAATACCTCTGCATCCTGACTTGTATTCACCAGATATTTCAATATCACTACGAGCGTGTGGTCTCAATTCAGGTAATTCAATTGTCAGTGACCATGTTGAACTTTTTGGAACCATTTTCAAGAAAGGACTGTATGTTCCAGTTAGTGTTTCAGAGGAAAGTGTTGTCACATTTGGCCACATTATGATGGCAGTGGTCAAAAACAGCACACAGGTCTTTGTTGTTGTAAGGCTTCATGAATCCACTTTTTTACCAGATTTTGGTTTGTTCAGCCTCCAGAGTGAGGGAGCAGTGCAATATCCGGTTTCATGTATTTCCACATCTGATCTTCTAGATTGGTGTCCTCTTCCAGCCTACCCTGTTGATGGTCAAATCATGATAGCTTTGAAACAGACATTCCCAAGAAAAACGTAAGGCATAACTGTAGGTTTTGAGTTCATAGTAACAATTACTGTTCTTATAATATGTTTTATGCACAGTGGTTGCGTCCAATGAACCAGCTTTGAAATGAGTATTTCCAGTGACGACACAACTGACCTTAGTATAATAGAAGAATACATCGACCAAACATTGCCAACAATTTCAACTGCCATCAAAAATGAACTTCTGGAAGCATTACTAGACCTTGGGGTTGATAAGCCATCAGATTTGGAGTATGTTACAGCCACTGATCTCTCTAACATCCCTCTCAAGTTGGTTCAGAAAAGGAAATTCCTGAAAACCTGGAAGGAAGGTAAGTTTTTATATTTTGTTTTACATACATTTTTGGTGATCAAAGAAAAATTGACTGTAGGGGGACTTGAACCCATAACCTCCAGCATGACATGCCAGTGCTTTACCAACTGAGCCATCTAGCTCAATGTTTCGGTTTCCCTATTCTGTCAACATATTTGTTCGGGGGGTGCCAGGGAAACTGACTTAGTACATTGTAAATACATTTTGGGTGAACAAAAATTGTTCTTTGTTCTCTGTGTTCACCCAAAGTTATTTATAATGTATCCGGTCAGTTTCCCTTGTGGTTTATTTATACATGTATTTTGTTTCCATAAATTGTGTATATATCTAAAATCATTAGTAGTAGCTTTTTGAAAGCTAGCCACACTAAACCTCACCTGGGATGCAGCACACTGTGCCACACAAAAAAATGCGCAATGCACAAGTGGCGGCGCATTGTTTTCATCTGTAATGGGATTTCAACCTGTCAGACTTTTGGAGGCGCTTTTTGCAGCTTTGTTTGGTCAAAATACGTTTAGGGGCGGGTCTTAATGGATTAGTCTTATATGTCTCAACATGTTTATTTGTGTAAGAGTCCTCATAATTTATTTATTCATTCAACAGAGAATAGTCCAAGTGACAAATCAACCCTTTCATCTCCAGCTGTGTCGCCCTGCCCATCAAGCAGCCAATCATCTGTGTCCGACACATCATTCGACAGTGGCAACTGGATTGCATCATACAAGATACCTTGGTCCAAAATGTCTCAGAGATTGCAAGAAAGTATCAAAAACAAAGATAGGCCACTCCCAGCTGACAGGCGTGAAATGATCCGAGTAGTGGTTGACGATGTTATGAAGGTTTGTCCGAGGCCTGCAAGGAGACACCTGGTTGTTTTAGCTGCCAAACTCGTGGACGATTACCCTCAAAGCTTCGAAGACAGGCTACAAGAAACAGTAGTTGGAACAGGCTACAACTCTATATTAAGCCAGTTGGAGCAACGCTTCGCAAACCTCAACAGACCCATCACCCAATCCAAGAGGAAATCAAACAGCCCAGACAGAAAGAAAAAGCAAGTATGTAGTTATGGCACAAAGGAGTTTCAGCCAGAGCTTCTCTCAGATGAGAATGAAGATTCACAGGAAGCTAAGAGGCTTTCTTTGAAAGAAACACACTCGCGGGAAATATGGAACACAACATCAGTTTTGAAGGATCTTGATGCAACCTACCCAACTGTGAGAAGTGTGATAAATAATGGTTGTGACTCTATCGGTTATCTGAAAGGGGAATGGCCATTTCTCTTTGAGAAAATTGGTATTTTTCACCACTTTGAAAAACTTGTTGGGATCGATCTTAAACAAGTCATCAGTAACTGCCTTGCGTCAAAAATTCCCAATGTGCTACAGTATCTTAGCTCTAAACAAACAACCAAACCATTGAAAGAACAGTTTCAACAGTTGGGTCAAGCCAAAAAGTCATCTGGTAACGACAATCCCGAGGTCATTGGATGCGTCATACTTCTATCTAAATATTTCGGTGAAGAAACAGATGTGATTGTCCAAACTGTAGAAGTAAGAATAAATTTATATTAGATTTTTCATTTTTTTTAGCAGTAATATTAACTGACATGGTCTCAACCAATCACACCTGTTTGAGTTTACTTTTGGTCGTCAAATAATTAGTACTGTTTTTTGTAAAGATTATATATTCCATACTTGTATTGACAGTTGACACATGTTGCAATAGATAATAAGCCACAGCATAAGCTTTTGTACTAACAGCCAATTTTGTGCTTTAAAGATTTCCATTTCATAGCGCTGCTAATCGCAAGCACAGGAAAAGGCATACCATCCAGCATTTTTTTGCTCGTGAGTGAGGATGTAGGGGCCTAACACTAGTTCAAATCCATGGTGAAAATGCACGCCTGGGCTAAGATTGTCGGGGAACTTAACAGTCGCCGATTGTTTATGACCTGAGCATAGCTGCGATGATATTATGGTGATCAAAGACGGTCGCTGTTAAAAAAAATCAAAAGTCACAAGAGTAGAAAAAGGTCAACTTCTGCGACGGTTTCCCAACAAGCGGAGCCAAGTGTGTTCAACATGTGCATAATATTTTGCTTGATGCCAACGGTACTGTTTCTGCGCAAGCAAATCGCAGGTCAACCTGAGGCCGGCTTTATGCATAAGCAAAATATTTTGCTACAGTTAGCACAAACAACGTGCTTACCATTAAGCAGCGCTATGAAATTGGGCCCAGGTCATACACTCACTGTCTCTGCTATCTATGCACACAGAAAGAAAATGGGGATCACTTTCATACTCTAATTGATTAGTTTTCTTGTTTTGCATAGGACACTAGCCTACCAGATGACATCAACAAAGACCTGCTGCCAGTCACCCCTTGTATAATCGCACTCGGTAAGTACTGTTGAACATAAGTGTAGAGGATGTGTGCCCCATCCCACGCAAAAGCAATTACTGTGTGTGATAGTTCATATTTTATGTCAATAGATAAAGTGTTAATTTTTATTTGCATGTTGCCGTATTTTTCTTATTTATTTTTTTATTCTAAAAAAATGGTCATCAGGAACGGCCACAAAAAAATAGTCAACTTGCTCACATGCATAGAAGCAATATTTTCTTGAGAAACAACACCTACTTGACATTCTCTCTGTGAACGAAAGCGTTAAACTCTTTCAGATTATTGTCCTCTGACTAGCTTCCGTAAATTACTCAATAGTAATTGAGTAATTGGGGAATTGAGCAAGTTGCCTACTTTAAGTGACCATTCCTGAAAACCAGTATTTAATGTGAAAACATATCAACTAATCATCTTACAAAAACTTGTACAAAAACTGATGACAATAATTTCATACTTTGATAATATATTTGTAGATCATGCTTTGATGGCCAATCTGGTACCTTGTGAGTCAATATTAATTTCAAGTTATGCTTTGACAAGTGGCACAGAGAAAGGAGATTTTTGTATTCAAAAAATAGGAATGTCAGCACATGCTAAAAATATATATTCAGTATTTGTATTTTTTTTGTCTGTCAAAGAGGAGTTCGGTTTGGCTCCAAACATGATGGCAAGTGCCCCCCCCCCCCCCCCCCGCCCTTCCTAACTAATCATGTATATATGTTTGTTGTACACAGGTTCATCTTGCTTGACTTCCACAAAGTTTATGCTGTCAATTGACCGAGAAATCTGTCTGGAGAACATCGAGTCTTCTGTTGATGCACTCTGCATGTTTTTTGCATGCTTTTTTGTGTTCAACATTGAGTATGCTGACAAGGCTCATGCGACTATGGAGTTCATACAACGGTAAGAGTTAATGACAATATACTGTAACTACTTAAAACGTGAAGATGATGTGACCTTTGTTTAAAAAATGTTGCAGTCACATGTTCTGCCTGGCAGTATGCTTGGGCCTCTTTATTTTTCATACATGTGGTTAAGAAGTTATGTAACAGGTCACAGCATAGAAAGACAATAAGACCTATAACATCACTCCTTAACCAAATTTATGCAAAAACTGGATGTTTTTGCCTCAGAGGGCGCATTGTCTAATTATTAAGCATTGGGAACTGGTGAACAACTGTTTACCTGGTACACGTTTGTAAACAAAAAGATCCGGTGTTTCTATGAAAACAATTTTAATTGCAATTTCTCTTAAAAAAAATTGTACCATCAGTTCAATTTTTTAAGTTTCATATTACAAAATGAATCTTCCTTGTGTGGGAGCCTTTACCAATATAATGAAATGTATTGTTCTTTCTCGCCACCCATGGACATGAGCATGTATATGAGCATATTCAGCATATATTTAAGCACATTTTACAACGCCAAGTACATTGATCCCCATTAGTTACACCATATCAATAGTAAAATTGCATATTAAATAGGTACCTAGTTCAACTCACTTTGAGCTTATATTATCTCCATGTTTTATTCAACAGATGCTTAGTTGGCATCAATCCAAAGAGAGGAACGAAACATGCCAGAACATTCAGGCCGTGTGTGAGCCCCAAAGTGCTCATGCTCATCAATGCTATGCAAGATTTCTAGGTGAAAGATTCATCAGTTTTCCATTATGAGGCAGGGTTGACAGACATGATTTGATTTCTGTACTCACTTTTTAGGGGTGGGGGAAATGGTTGAATTTAAAACAAATGCTTAAAGTTGAATTAATCATACTTACTTTACATGTGCCTTGTTCATACCAAACCCCCAAAAACACACTCATGGAACAAAAGCTGAATTATTTCAAGAAACATGTACAATAAATATGATTTATATAGATAAAGCGAAGATAAAGTCTGTCTTCAGGTGATACTCATAATTCAAATGAAAAGGAAGAGTTTTTTTCCATGGGAGACGTTGTATGTAAAAAGTAAAGAATATTAGACATGCTCTTGCCAACAATAAAGTGGGACAAAAGCTCAACATATTATGTAAAGGAAGACGTGTATTCATGTGTATTATGCAAATGGCAATATACCAAGTAAGTGCATGTATATCATCAGGCTGGAGTGTGCAAAAAGCACAGATATTTTCTTGTTTTACACGTTTATTGTCAAAGAAGGCAACATTTTATGGATTTTTTTTTCATTTGGATGTTCTGTCTGAAGAAAACGGATGTAAAGTTTTTTAACCATTGTGTTTTACAACCACGATTATGTTACGTGTTTATTTATTATTAATTTTTTTTTTCATGGTTCCCTTAAAATTTAAAAAGAAAAGAAAGAAAAGAAGTCTTTTAAAGGTGTTTGTTGGAACAAATATTGCGAACAATATAAACAGGGTTCATGCAGATCTTGAAAAGCCCTTGAATTTGATATTTTGTGTTGAAAAAGTCCTTCACCGTACCTTGAAAAGCCCTCAAAAGTCCTTGAAATTTCTCTCAGAAAATAACCAAATTTGATTTTTATCTATAAAAATTAAACCGTCTGGCTCAAGGTGTCACATGGTCATGATGTGCCAAGTTGCGTCTGTATACCCTGTCCGCATTTCATATAATGATGAAACTAGAAATAACCAATGTCCTTAAAATTTGTCAGGATAAAGTCTGTATAAACCCTGATAAAGGTACATGAGCTAAAATAGTCAATGCTCAGTGGTATATGTTTTTACCTGGTATTTGTAAAATGACACAGACAAGTAAGGCATGTATTTTTATTTTATGTAGACTTGAGAAAAAAACCTTGATGAGCCTTTGGGCTCAGGAAGGATTAATCTATTCATCTATTTCGCATTATGTTCGGGTTTATTTGTTTAATTATTATGTTTGTATTTTAAGATTATTATTTTTATTTATTTATTTATTTTTGGTTTTTGGAGAAAAGGATCAGAAAGTAATGTAGTTTGCCTCAGATGAACAACAGACAAAGTTATTTGGTGTTCTTTGAGTTATTACAATTAGTATTGAGAAAAAAAAAGTTATTGATTAATAGCTTATATTAGCGTTTAATTGATTAATAGCTAAGCGTTTTGTGCAGCTTTGCACATACAGTTTTTGTTTTGTTGTTGACAAAGACAAAGTTATTTGGTGTTCATTGAGTTATTGAGAACAAAAGTTCACGTTTGTTGATTAATAGCTTAGCGTTTTGTGCAGCTTTGCATATACAGTTTTTGGATTTTTTTTTTGATATTGAAATTTGTGAAGAAATAGTCAAAGCTATTAGTACAATTTGACATAAATCGACATGCTTTAAGAAAAAAATGAATGACGTAAATAAGTAACAATCGTTTTCAGGGCATTCGGTATAATTTTCGGCCTGATTGAAAGGATGTAATTTTATATGACAACAGTTCTGTGAAATAAACCATGCTGATGTTGACATGAAAAACATTGAATTTGTAAATTTGTTGTTTTTGTAGTATTATTCTTTCACAAACATTATGTGAAATAACCTGCTTTTATACAAAAAAGTGTATATATGAAAAACGTGGTTTGTGTAGAATAACGGTCAAGTTGGATTTTTGTCATTTACACAGATTCTGTAAAATAACAACATTTTCAGTAATTTGAAAAACAAACATGTTAACCTGGAAAACATTTAACAATTTAATTAAAGTAAGTACATGTATATATACATTACACAAAACCTGTAAAATAACAACAGGTTATTAATTTAACCAACATTACCGTACAAAGAAAAAACAAATATGTGGTAATTTTACAACATTAGTGTACATGGGTAGAACAAACATAAATGTGAACGTACCGAAGTTTCGTTTTCAGGCGTTTACTGAAAATTTGTAAACTGGATTTACGTACTTATATGTAAACTCGTAATACAGCAAAATCTTGGAAATGGAGTTGACCTGCATTTTTCTGTAATTTTACATATTTTTTTTTTACAGTGTGTGGTAAAATTTCCTTATCGGCAACAAAACTGTGAAACGAGCCCGTCTCTGAAACTAAAACAGGCCAAAACGGAGCTGATTTCCAAATAGGAATGACAAGGGTACCGAACGCCTTTTCACTTTCCATTTTCTTCAAAACTTCAAAAATAAGCCTTGGAGGCGGCACAAGCCAGTTACACACAGTTGACCAATTTTGACTGAAAGCATCTACCCCCTCAGTACCGGGGGACCAATACCTGGAATTAAACCTTGTGCAATGCGTGTTCAAATGCGATGCAAATCTATCAATAGAGTGTGGGCCCCATGCTTCATCAAGATATGCAAATACCCACGATTGGATCTGCCAATCATCACTATCTGATGTTCTACTGAGTGTATCAGCCATTACATTTTTTGTTCTATGAATCCATTCTGGATCAATAACTATACCACTTTGATCACAAACTTTATTGATATTTAGAGAGATCTTTTGCAGATCGGCTTTTTTGCTACCAGAATTTATTATTCTTTTCACATTTTGGTTATCAGTAAACCACTTAACTGTTTTGTTTTCTAAAACCTTGATATTACTTTTGAGAACTCTTTCGACTGCTACAGCCTCTCTCCAACTGGAACTATGCTGAGCCTCTTCACTGTCCCATGAACCTACAACCTCTGTGCCTTTAATTAAGGCTCCCGCACCAAGGGAAACATATCCGCCATAACCGATCGCGGATGCATCACTAAACGCTTCAATTTCAGCGTCAATATCGCATTCAATGCTTAAACCCTTATCATTCAAGGTCCGAACTTCACTTCTCCAAAACGTAATTTCTTCATAAGCCTCATGATCAACCAATACCGGGGCGTTCCAACTTGCCCTTGCATCAATACACCGATAGAGTGCTCGAGTTTTTAACCTTACCAATCTACCGATTGAGTGTGTCAATGACATTATTTGGCCAACTGCCGAGGCTAAATATCTAGCTGGAACCAGATAACATTTGTCAGAAACAATCTGATAATTCAGCGAATCTAAAACCATTGTAACTCTATCAATTCTAGCTGATGTAGCATGTAATGACCCCGAGGTCAAGTTCCAGTTGAACCCCAACCAAGTCACAATTTGTGAAGGTTCCCAAACGCATTTATCGTGAGCAATCAGAAAACCGAAATCTTCCAAAGACTTCTGTACAGTTTTACTAAATGCAAGAGAATCTACAAAGTTGCTGCAACCTTCCAAGCCATCATCTAAGAACATAATTACATTATGGCCCAATGATCTCCAGTACGTGAGCACTACTTTCATCAATTTTGTGAAAATGTACGGCGCTGTAGCGAGGCCAAACGGCAAAACATTGAACTGATAATAACGATTTATACCATCTCTGACCCAAGAAAAGCCAAGGAAAGTTTTATGATCTTCGAAAATCTCTATATGATGATACGCTGATTTAAGATCAAATGCGAATAAAAAATCGCCTTTCTGAAAGATCTGTTTAGCTATCGATACATCTTCATATTTGAACCTAAACTGGAGCAAATGGGGATTAATATCTCAACAGTCCAAGACTAGTCTGGCCTTACCGTTCCTGTTAAAAGCAACGGTCAGAGGATTGACACACTTTGGTCTTTGTTCAACCTCTGCAATACAACCTTTTCCAACGAGCTTATCAATCTCACCTAAAACAAATGAACCGTTCTCACGAGCAGAACTGTTGTTCTTTAAAACAAAGCTTTCCGGCAAGGTTCTAAATGGTATTATGTACCCCTTCTCGATGACTGCTTTAATATGTGCATTTGCATTGCAAAGATCCCAGTGTTTCAAAGAACCCTTTAATCTACCCACTGGTGAAGCCACCCCAAAATCTTTCACGGCTATATTTTGACTGACCGCTGCCTGATCGTACATAGACTCAGTTTCCTGAACAAATTCAGTACCACGTTCAACTGAAATTAAAATATCACTTATCTTGTCATTTATCTTGGGAGTTTGTCTCCTGTTTTGCGAACACTCGTACTTCCAGTGGCCCGGCTGGCCACAGTTGAAACACAACCCCGGCTTATTAGTCGATTTGGAGAAGCCACTCGCACTGGTTTGAAGGCTGGCTGAACTTAGCCCGGTCAACCAGACGTGACGCTGGCCATGAAGAAAAACGGGAAGCTTTCTTGCTTCGTTTTGACTGCTCCAGCTTTATCTTTTTGGTAGCTCTGGATTCTGCCCGGTTAATCTTCTTCTCGTCGTCCGAGTCGGACGCCAGAGGATGTGATTCATACTCCATCACCACTCTCCAGCCTGACTCAGATGCGTCCGCCATTTTAATCAACTTTTGACGGTGGTTGATTAGGGTTATACCTTCGCTAATGTCCTTTTCAGACTGGGAAAGATCCTTCTTCATATTTGTTTCTGCATCTCGTAGTTTAGTAGCCACCTTTACGTTAAATTTAAACTGATCCTCACAGCTTTTGCGTTTGAAAATGTAACTATCATTTGTCAAAATGTTCTGTTGGATTTTGACCACCTGACTGTCGGAAATGTCTTTCTGGGAGTCACTAATTTTGGATTCGAAACTTGATAGCTTTGATGAAATAAGCACATCTAGCTTGTCTAGAAGGACTGCCTGAGAAGAAGCAACAGCATTCTGAACGCGTTCATCTATGTACTGTGCTTGTGCACGTGGATCCATATTTGCAGAAAAGACGCCTTCCAATGATAGCAACTGACTGAAGTGCTTGCTAGAACTGACTTACTGGACCATTGTCCCCTCTATTTAACCTCACTCACTAGCACCTATTACATAATAGACCCCGTTATACACCCGAATGCATACCCACTATGCGTTACTCGAATACCTAAGACAATTATTTCCCGCTATACAGGGAAACGCGGGAAATGTTTATTAATTCAAACGTTACATTTTGAAAATCATAAAAATCGATTGGGTAGAATGGGTGGATTTTTAAAAAAAGCTTCACAATGTTAGAAAACCATATATTAAAAGAAGAACTTGAAAAATCTCAGGGGTAGAATGGGCCAATTTGTCACTTTCGTCACGTTTTGTGACACTGTTTTAGGGGTGTCGGAATTTTCGTTCAAAGCAACATTACACATTGTTTAACGGTATGATGATGTTGCCCGGCTACGTGCCTGGTGTTGGAGGGACGGATGCATTTTCCAATTTTTTTTTATTGATTTTTGACAAATTTTTGCATTTACTTCCACTCCTAAAATATTACAAATAAACTATGCATATATAATTGGTCAAATACTGCCTTACTTTTATCTAATTAAATCCATTCGTGTTAGAGCAGAAATTATTCACCCCTTTTTTTTAAATGGTACGTTCACACAGCGCCGCGGAAAGAATTGCGCAATATCGTGTCCGCCCCCCCCCCCTTGGGTAATGGATATTCATACGTTGCGTCATAATCTATGTTTAGCTTTGGATGATGCCTGACCTAAGATTATTAACAAGAGTTGTCAGGGAATCTTTGGTCAGGGAACCAGACTATACCAGGCAGAACTCTGACCGGGAACCATAGAGTTATATATAGGAACGGAACCAGTCTATTTTGAGCAGGGAACCAGACTGCAGTGCTCTATGTGCTTGTCGACTGTGCATGCCTTAAGGGATTTAAATAACCGGGCTGGTGTTGAATCATTACTGTAGCGAAAATTGGTTTAGGCGCAACTTCGGGCGAATTTTATAGCAGTTCTGCGGCGCGCGTAATTCAATTAGTTAGGAGCAGAAATTGAAAGTTGGGCACTAAGTTTTCGCAGGTTTGGGACCACTTGGTTAGGGTAAGCCAAGAACTCTTTTGTTTAATTCAGTAATTCATTTATTTAAGATTCTTGCACATCCAGGACTTTAATTACATTTTTCTTGGCTGCTAATACAGTGAACACCTCTCAGAGGTGCCATATAAATTGCATTGCACCACATTGTTGAGCGTGCAGCATCTGTAGGGTGTTGGTAAAAGTCGGAGGTCGGAGCTAGCCGGAGGTTGCGTTTATTTTGTGATATATCACTTTAAATAACTACTCACGCACTCTAATTGATGTTTGGAAGATTGTTATGCAATATAGAGGGTTTGGAGTGACTTCTGTTCCTCACGGGTGGGTAAAAATAGCAAAAATGCTGTCCCTGGTGAAGGAACATGCATTTGACGTTAACGTACGTGCAGTGCAACATCCCAGAGCCGTATATTGGGAGAGTTGCGACATAGAGGGACCAGTTTTTTTGGTCACGTGGTTGCTGGACGCCATTTTCGGTCCAAAAAAGAGATGCGGAAACTCGGCGGTACATTTGAGTGTGTACAAATACAATACAATTTGTAATTTGTAACATCTGACGATCGCAACCAGTGGCCAAAGACTCAGAGAGAGGGGAGAGCAGGGTCCAGCAAAATGACAGGGTGTAGTGCTTGGGGTTGCACTAATAATAGGTCAGGAACTGGCCTGAGATTTTATCGGTTCCCAAGAGATAAAGTGAGGAGAAAAGCTTGGGAAGTGAAGGTGAAGCGGCGCGACTGGCATCCTAACTCAAATCCATGCCTTTGTGAGGTAAGCTATAGAAAAACAATCCTTCAGCGAAGTTACTCGGTTGATCGTGTCGAATTTATATCAGACTATGCCGACCTACCTCCAAAATACTACTTGCCTACTTTGTACTATTAGTATCCGGGTGTTTTTTATGATTGTTGGAATACAATAAAGCATGCAATTTGAATAGTTGCGATGATCGTAACCCTCAGTCCTCCCGACGGTCGGAGACGAGACCGGACCGTCGGACGGAGGATCATGACACATGACATAGAATGGAGGGTTACGATCATCGCAACTAGCAATTTGAAATACTAAAGAAAGTATCATCGATAATTGCAATGTCAATGTACATGTAGTTATTTGTTATACCATAGAGCAAGTTGTAGTACAATAGAGAGTACAAGTAACATGGGTTTTTGATGGGCAAACTGTTTTGACCTTTTCAAAAAAAAAAAAATGTACCCTTTCTATTAGTATTGGATACATGTAAAATGTTGGAGAAAAAAATATTAAAAAGAAATTAAGAATGAATTTTAGCACATGGTCTGTCCGATCGCCAGTCATATGTAGCCTAGCCTTAATCTGTTCTTATGTCTAAGTTATGTGACTAAGACTGAGTACAGCTACCGGGTATACATATTAATCCAGCTAGAATTAAACCAGGTCCATTTGATCCGTTCTTTTTCTATATATTCATTGTATACAAAAAATATTGGTCTTTATCAGTGTTAACATTATTGCACTTAGGGGGCCTACTTTATTAAAAAAAGAGTTGAATTGTTGACAACCTAAAAAGATACAAAGGCAACTGAGATTAAATGGAAGTATTCTGATTTGTACATGCATTGTTAATTGTAGCCATCACCATCCTGTTTCAGGGTATTCTTGGACTACCTTTTGATTACTTAGAAAAGTTTAAAAAACCTATTATTGAACCATATTTTTACTCCATAAAATTAACTAGGTGGTTGCATTTTTATGTACCGTTTACTTTTTAGGAACACTTTGACAAGAAACAATTTGAATCTCAGCGAACTGACAGAAAGTTAAGTTGAGTGCTGTCCCAACCATATTTCTTCACCGTAAAGTTTGCAAACCGAGGAAGTCACCCAAAAAGATGTCAGAAGCCCACCATGTCATGCAAGAGGAAAGTTGGAGTATCACCATTAGCTGAGCATACATACTCTGCAGCAGCACTATGCTCATCCACTGAAAATTGTAAATATAAAGAAGTAATTAGCGAAAACAAAGTGTTCATATAAACGTATGTTTTCAAATTGATTTGTAACTCACTGTTTTGTAACTAATACAAAGCACTTCAGATTGACACACGGTTCTCTTGGTATTGTAGCAATTTTGTTGTACTACTACCATGAGGGCAGATGTGAGTGGTTTGATTCCACTGGTGCTTAGTTCAGGATTTGTGAGTTTACAATGACATCATAATTATCTGTTTATATTTCTCATTCATCAATTAGGGCATGATGTACTTTTACCAAAAGGCTTGTGACTCGTAGTTAAACACTACATTTGCAAGGGGATAAACTGCTGTATGATGTACACCTCATGTATGTAATCAGGGCTTGAGTTTGGTGGGAAAATCCACAAAACATTTACTGAACCAGAATTTTATTTACAAGACCACAATCTTCAAAACAGTTTAATATGTAAACTGACTACTTTTGAACAAGCACTCTTAGAAGATTTATCTCATTTGTCTTTTGGGTATAAGTACCATTGGATACCTAATAGAATTGAAATTATTTATCGGCTTCAAAGTCAACATTTGGACATCATTTGTCCTATGTTTTTTAAGATACACAGTGAGGTATTAGTATTCTATTGAAAAAAAGACTGCTGGTCTAGACACTAAATTTACTGACCTCAGGCCTGAAGCCAGTGCATCAGACATTTTCATTGGGGAAGGCAAGGGGGGGTCAAAGACATTATTCCTAATTTTATTCTATCCATTTAAAAAAAAAAAGAATTATTTTACTTTTTAATTTGTTGTTTTGTTATCACACTAGCGTGAGTGGAATACGGGAAAATATAGCGCTTCTGCGTCCCATATCCCAGTCAACTTCATACTGCCTGTTGAAAACATACAATACAAATGACACACGCAAAGTTTAAGAGTTTAGAGCGTTATTTGATGAAGAGCAGTATACGGAGCATGTCGCATAATACTCTAAATATGCAGGGTGCAATATAGACTACTGCTACTGGGAGTATAGTATGGTTTATTATCACACTCCCATTGAGCAATCTGATTGGAGGATTAGCGCGTACTGGAAGAAAATGGTTTATATCACACTCCTATTCTACAGATCTGATTGGAGGATTAGCGTGTACTTGAATTATTATTATTGTTATTATTATTATTGTTAGTCTATTTTTTGGGGTGGGGAGGGCCGCCTATTTAATATCGTACCATTCATTTTTGCATTTTTTCGATCTCATTTGGGGGGGGGCAGGGGCACAGTGTAAATTTTGAGCCCTGGTATTGTACATATTTACTGCTTTTACTTGTGACTTATTACAAAAAGCCTCTTGACATGCGGGTTGGGGCCGGGAGGGGAAGGTCCGAAGGAACTTATTTCTTACACAGCTATGTCCACTTGCTGCTCTAGTGATGCTTTTTCCCCTTTACACTTGCAGGGAAACAAATAGAATAAATACAAGTCAACGAGAATTTCATAAACTTAACATGACTGAAGTATTATTATTATTTAAGACTAACCATAGTCATAGAGCTAAGACAAGAGTATGTTTTTAAAACACAGCTGTAGTTGTACTACTACTACTACCTGACTACAGTACGTGTACAAGTTGCAGTTTGGCTTTGGTAAGTCCTATCATAGAGAAAGGACCCCGTTGAGGTGAAGGCAGAACACTCATGAAGCAACCCACTTCCTCGTCATGCTTGTAATTGTATTGTAAATTGTAAAGTCTTTTTCAATAAAAACATTGTCTTGCCTTGCATAATTAATGTAACTAAATTTGTCTTTCTATTTTGCCCCTGTACAAATGATGAACATGAACAATGCGTCAGCTATTCAATTGGTAAAATGTGTGAACAAAAGAAATGTTGAATTGATGTTAACGTTTCTGTCTAAACAATAAACATGATGCATCGGAGGAGCAAGAACGAACAACTTACACCATCTACAGTATAGTACTTTTTAGTAGGCATAACGATTAACGTTAGTGCTGTCTCAGTGTCGAACTTTTCATGTGCATGCACGAACGTGAATCACGGGACTTTTTTCCCGGCTGATCTGCTCAAGACTAAGTTAAAGTAGTATTTCTTTAAACTAAAACTGAAAGTAAAATAAAATGTATGGATTTTCTAAATCTAAACTTCAAACTAATCTGTGCCACACACTGGTTCGTATCGAACGATCTTTTTCATGCTCAAAACTCACGATAGTCTCAATAGTCTGGTACTACTGTGTGAGCACATGTTTCGCGCGCGTTTCACGTTGGACCGAAAATGGCTTCTAATCGCAAGTTGTCGCAACTCTCCCAATATACGGCTCTGCAACATCCAATATCAAAACGCCCTCAAGCGAAAGCAAATAAACGTACGGAAGCCAAAACAGCACATACAGGCCTGCCAGATATTATTTTGTTGTTTTGCAAACAACGACGCCGCAAAGGAAAATCGTTGTGTCAGTTAAGCTTTAAGCAAGATATTGTGAAAGTTGGGACCAACAAATAAATTAAATTACTAATTGACAAAAGTTACAAACGAATTTCCATAATATCAACAACCCAAAATACAAAATGATAGCAGTCGGATGTCAGAGATCGGGTGATACACATGAATCAGCATGTTTTTGCGTAAGATGGTAAAAGTCAGAGCTATACTTTTACTTTATTATTCCTCGTCGGAAAATTACCAAAAAATCACAGAATACTCTCCATATATGTGAACTACATAATATCAACTACAATATTTTTTTCAAATTAAGAAAATTGACCTAAACACGTCTTTTGTAGCCCGTCTTTACTTGGGCTATGCTGTATGTAGGCAACACGGATGTGGGACACATGCACGCACCATACATCAACCAGCGTCTTTTACGTTAGATGGTAAAAGTCGGAGCTATACTTTTATTTCTTTGTTCCTCCTCGGAAAATTACAAAAAAATCACAAAATACTCTCCATATATATGACCTAAATATCAAATTAAATCGTGATTTCAAATTACGCAAATAGACTTATAACACATCTTTTGGACAGCCCGTCTTTACTAGGGCTATCCTGTATAGGCAACACGGATGTGGGACACATGCACGCACCATACATCAACCAGCGTCTTTTACGTTAGATGGTAAAAGTCGGAGCTATACTTTTTTTCCTCGTCGGAAAATTACCAAAAAATCACAAAATACTCTCCATTAATGTGACATCACTATTAGCAAATTAAATCGTGATTTCAAATTACGTAAATAGACTTATAACACATCTTTTGGACAGCACGTCTTTACTAGGGCCATGCTGTATAGGCTACACGGATGTGGGACACACGCATCTCACATCAACCAGCGTCTTTTTCGTTAGATGGTAAAAGTCGGAGCTATACTGTTTTTCCTCGTCGGAAAATTACCAAAAAATCAAAAAATACTCTCCATTAATGTGACATCACTATTATCAAATTAAATCGTGATTTCAAATTACGTAAATAGACTTATAACACATCTTTTGGACAGCCCGTCTTTACTAGGGCTATGCTGTATAGGCTACACGGATGTGGGACACACGCACCATACATCAACCAGCGTCTTTTTCGTTAGATGGTAAAAGTCGGAGCTATACTTTTATTTCTTTATTCCTCCTCGGAAAATTACCAAAAACCAAAAAATACTCTCCATTAATGTGACATCACTTTTATCAAATTAAATCGTGATTTCAAATTACGTAAATAGACTTATAACACATCTTTTGGACAGCACGTCTTTACTAGGGCTATGCTGTATAGGCTACACGGATGTGGGACACACGCACCATACATCAAACAGCGGCTTTTACGTTAGATGGTAAAAGTCGGAGCTATACTTTTATTTCTTTATTCCGTGTCGGAAAATTACGAAAGCCCATTAGCGCCACTGAATTTTTTTTTCGAATCCGTAATAACGGAATCCGTTATTACGGATTCACAATCCGTTATTACGGATTCACAATCCGTTATTACGGATTCACAATCCGTTATTACGGATTCACAATCCGTTATT
>CAJVRT020000035.1:0-30694 GCA_911728455.2 Marthasterias glacialis | reverse complement strand
AAGATTAGTACACTTCGTACACTCTAAAAAATAATTGCTCAACATTGGGTAAGATCTTTACCCTTTCGGTATTAAAAAGGGAACATGATCGTCAACATGAGTAAAAATATTGCACAACATTCAAAGTGTAAAAAAGTACCCAATATTGGGTAATTTTTAATACAAACATGTGCATGATTTTTAGCACAGCACAGTTGGGTAAGAAGTTACCCATGTGCCGACCATGTTCCCTTTTTACTCCAAAATTGGGTAAACCTTACCCAACCTTCATTTTACCCAGGTGTTGTGTTATATTCTTACCCAATGATTGGGTTATATTATTTTACCCAGCACTGTTGTGTAGTTAAATTACCCCCCACTTGTGTTGCTTTTAAACCAGTTTTGTGCACAAATTAATTTGCAGTTTTATGCCTGAATTGTCATTTTGTGAGAAATGAGTAAAGACGAAAACTAACAATTAAGTGAAAATACTTTTATTCAACTATAACATGAAACGTGATAAGTAGAAAAGTATAGTATATAAAACTCTTGTTTAACAGTAACAACATGAAAAGTGTATAATTGTAAAACTTTTATTCTACAAAACTGTGGATTTATCTTTGTTTTTTCATTATTAATAACAAATAATCTGGCAAGTATAAAGTGACCTTAAATACAATAGGAGGCTTTTGAGTGGTTGTCCAATCCGCACGCAATGCTGCATGCTTGTACATGTATATGCATGCTCATAACCATCGAACAGGGCCATTACTGATACTGATGCTGACTCACAAGTCTCCCATTGTCATTGCACATGATAATCAGCTGTTGATTTTATTATAATTTTACATAATATGTCAGAACATTTTTACAACAAACAGCAATTATTCTCATAAATAAAAGAAATCAAAGAAAAATCAATCAATCAATTATATTTGAAGAACCAAATACTCAATCGGGAACCTTTTTTTCTTCATTAAAGCACCAAATTTGGCACAGGATGAACCAACATATCTTGAACAAATCTGAACATTGGGGGACTACTGATTGTGGAGTGTTTTCATAACCGTTGTTTATTTTTCCAACACTTTTGCGTACTCAAATGATGTGTTTACTTTCTTTAAATTGACTGTTAAAATACCATTTCACTAATCAAGGTTCTACATTTGAATGAGCATTAAATGTATGTGTGTGTAAGCAGTCCTTGTTACAGTGTTCATTTCCTCGACAACTGTAGCCTTTTGTCAAGGCCTGTGTGGCTTTTGTCCATTTAATTTTATCTACAAACAATAAACATTTAAGAAAATTAAGTATACAAAGTAAATAAATAAAAACACAATTTAAGACACCATAGAACAGAGCAACCCAGCTTGGCAGGCAGATAGGAACAACCTCTGGGGAGGAGAGATTGGATTGTAGTGAACGAATAGAATACACAAAAGAATAGAAAACTTATACAAAAGGGATTTTGAGTGCCAGATAAAAATCAAAAGAGGCTAATTACAAAATTAATTACTCAACACCACATGGAAAACAAAAGCACAGACAGCCCTAACCCTGAGAAGAATAACTCTTGAGACGATAGAGGGGGTCCCACAGACCGGTCCTTTCCCACTGTTCTAAGTGACAAGAACAATGGAAAGAAAAAATCTGGGCCTCCATCCCAATGCTAGAACAGTCACATATCAAATTTAGTTGCTCATTGAGATTCATACCCCAATTGGCAATGCCCTGGCATCCAGATTTGTTCATATTGTATACAAGGCCATCACTGTGCCAAATGGATGATTTAACACAAAATAAACTGATGCGAATATTTGGGGATATGCTGCACAACTTCACAAAAGGTTCCGCATGGTTCAGGGCGCAGGATGGGCTGAACCAAAACAGAATACATGTATAGCAGAAACAAAATAAATACTTGTGTCAAACTTTTAGATAAATACCTGCCAACGCTAGGAAATCATAAATTGCTAATATAATTTGGATATGATCATGTTTACAAGTATGATCTAGTAAGGTTTGCGGTAACACAATGTGATATTATCTCTCTGTGAGTTGGGGTGGTTTTTAAAAGAACCACTTGTTTCAACTTGACGTTTCGATCAGTATGCTCTGATCATATTCAGGAGAAAACTGATGTTGTATGCTGCTTAGTACTGATGATGCGGATTAGCTTGATGATGCACTAAGGCGGGAACTGGAACTCAACAGTCTATGGGAAAACTTGATCCTTCCCAGGACCCTGAGAGTGGTGTCTGCTCACTGAACTGTGTCAGTAGGTACAATTAAGCACAGGGACAGTGAGGATGTGGCCTACAGGGCGTGGACTAAGGATATAGATCCTGACTGCTTTGAGTCATTTGCACCCATCCTCAATGTCCCTGAGCATAGCTACTGACACAGTTCAGTGAGCACAAACCCCACTCACACCACTTTCAGGATCCTGGGAAGGATCAAGTTTTTCCATACACCATGAGTTCCAGTTCCCGCCTTCATGCATTATCAAGCTAATCCGCATCATCAGTACTTAAACAGCATACAACATCAGAGTCTGGCATTCTCCTGAGGATGATCAGAGCATATTGATCAAAATGTCAAGTTTTAAGAACCACCCCAACTCACAGAGAGGTATTATCACATGGTGTTACCGCTAAGCATACCAGATTGTATTTCAACCATGCAAAGTTTCAAATCCTACTTTACAAGTCTGGTTAAAAAGTACCTTATTATGCATAGCGATAATACTAATTCACTCTTATTGCAAAAAAAACCCCAAAAAACATATCTTGTTGAGAGAAAATTTCAATTTGAATACGATTACAATAACGTAATTTGAAATGTTCCTCCGATGGGAGACTTTTGGATGGTCCTTATTCACAGTTCTTGCCAGTAGTGCATGCTCACACCTACTTGCACAATACTGAGCATGTGCGCGCAGACTAAGAACTGTAAAAAAGGACCGTTATGTCTGCCACTGCCAGCGTCTCAAAAGTCTCCCATCGTAATAAATTTTGTCAATTTAAGAATGGTCGGCAGGTGTGTATATGTCGAATAACAACACTTAACTTAACTCTTAGAAAAGTGATAATAAGCCCTAAAGGATTTCAAAGAACCTGCCTCGTTTGGTACTTTGACACCATAGACAAGACTATCCATGAAGTTCCACACCACGGATGCTTGTGGGGCATACTTCAAATCTAGCACTTGGTAAGCCTTGTAGCACAGGTCAACAGCTCCAGTCAGCGTGTCACACTCCAACGCTTTCCTTTCAACTACGACGAAACACTGCATTGGACTTTGGAAATCCCCGCCAATTGCCAATATGTAAGGTTGAGATCTCACATTGCCATCAATCGTCTTGAGATAGTGTTCCACACTGACACCTTCCTGAAACACAAAATTGACACATAAAGAGAAAACTAATTAGCTGAATGTAACAAATGACAATTTTTCAAACATTCACTTTGTCACAAAATGAAACAGCTTCTAGGTGTAGTTGGAGCATTAATGCTGAAATAGCACAGCTGCAAGCCACTCTACCATATTTTGATACTTTTGAATTTCATTGCCCTTGCTGGCATCTGGAAAGACAGAGGCCTATCTAAGGGTACTAAAATCTATATGCCATGAATCCTCATCTTCCCTGGACCAGAGACAGTATGGGCTGTCGGAAGAGCAAACACAAGCACAACCCAATGAGCTTTAGAGATGTGGTGGTGGCGCAAGATGTTAATATCTTGGAATTCCAATGAAATCCAATGATTTTCTCAAGATTGACAGAAACAAAATTAAATTTTTGGGTCATGCTTCAAGAAAAGAAGGATGCAGCATTGAGAAAAAACAACTCTCACTGTTGGACTGTTGGTATTAAAGAGTTGACAGACATCTCACTCAATCTCACAACAAAGTCATATCTGCCCATCAGATATGTATTTTGACAATATTGAAAACAATTTTCATACCTTCTGAAAATCAATGAAACACTCAAGTGTTTCCTTTGCTGATGCTCGTCCTCCTTTAGTGTATGACTTCCTTCCTTCAAAGATCACAGAAAGCACGAAAAAGGCTAGGTTCATCCTTTCCTCTAAATGTTATAAAAATAAAAAGTAAATGAATAACTACCACTATCATTAGTTCAAAATGTATTACAGATGTATATCTCAAACAAAATAATGGGACATAGTACAAATGTTAGGCTCAGTGCAGAAAGGGAATGTTGTCGAAATTGAATTTGTGATGGTAGCTGATAGGTACCCAACTACCTTTACAATAACAATACCATACACTTCAAACACATCAAAACCACAAATTACCTATTAATTAAGACCTTTCATCCTTAAGATACTATTACTGAAATTGCCATGTCACAGGACCTTCTTTTTGTGAGCTAGGCCCAATTTCACCGAAATATTTGTGCTTCCTGTAGCAGAAGAGTTTGTGCTTACAAGAATTCCCTTTTCATGACTTAGCGAACAATTTGTTTCGTGCATGTTCGTAGTTTTCATAACAAAGGATTTTTCACTTACTGTGGTAGCTTGGAAAATTGGCACTATCCTGTAAGTAAACAAGGGTGATCATCTTGTGCAAAACTTTGCAGTAAGCAGTGCCATGAAATGGGGCTCTGATGATGATTTGTCACAAGCACAAATGTCAATAACTTGTCATGTTTTCAACAGCTGCAAAGTTCCAATTACTCAATATATCAAATGAATGAGGTGCTGCAGAATGTATAGCAGTGATTTTTACATTTCTACTTTGAAACTTATTATTTTGGTTTGGTTGATTATTGTAAAACACTTCCATTATGACAAGCATCATCAGAGCTGGGCAAAGTGGGATTCACAGTGATTGCTGCTCAGAAACTATTTTGATAGAACATGTTTACGGACGTACCATCACTAAACTTGTCGTCAGCACGTTCAACACCAAAACGCCCTTTCCAACATCTAGAAACACTGTTTGCAAACATCAAAATGCAAGCCGAGAGTGCTGGCCATTTTTGGTATAGTAGATTTGCCTTGTCCGGTTGCATTTCGGCATAATCTTGCTGAATCTGTTTTAATCAAGCATTTACATAATTTCATAATTGAAATTCCAATCAGAGTATAACAAGAAAGTTATCAACAGTTTCATGGCCCAGCAAACTGACGTTACATTCCTTTATCACTTTCAAGATGCCAATGATTTGCTCTTTTCAAACACAGTAACCTGCATGTACATCAAAATTTTTTGAGATTATCAGTGACCCATCAGAACCAGAACCTGAATCAAAACAAGCTCAAATGTTTTAAATTCACCAATCTTTTTATTAGTATAGTTCCATTGTTAAGGCCTTTGTGTTAAGGCCAGTGTAAAGCAGACATGTCCTTTGTCCATTCAGTATGCAGTGACAATTTGGCAGAGTATGTAAAGACAAGACTGAAATACATTTTTGGTCAGCAATTCACAGGTTGTAATATTTTGCATTGACAAACATGAATAAACACATGCTAGTTAAGTGATCCGTTTTGTTTAGCGAATCCTTATTTTCTTGCAGCTCAAAATTATTGAGCGATGGAAGTGACACATAGGTATCTGCCAGAAGTAATCAAGATGGAAGATACTAGTTTCTTATTTTGTCATAAACTTACCATGCCTTTTTCCAAAAGACGTGGAAACATTTTGAGGATCTCAGTCACATCTGGCCTTAACTTCTTCTTGGGTCCGCTTAAGGCGCCATGAATAAAATCTCGTCGGTACTGCACTGTCTTTCTCATAGTTTCTCTGACTTCCGCTGGATCTTTGTTGTTTTTTAACAACTCGGTGCAAGCTCCCATCTGCTCTGTGTCTGCAAAAATTACATGTAGATTGTTGATGAAATTTTCTCGGTTGTATATTTTGTATAATGCTGCCCAAGACACAGCGCAAAAAGGGAGCGGAAGTACATATGATCGTCATCATCATCATTAATTTGGCAGTGTCATGTTTTGTCTTTCTGTTTTTAAGCTGTGGTTGGGGTTTAGTTGGGTTGTGTCTATCTGTATTAAGGTTCATCCATTTCCAAGTATGTATTTTCCTGCTTCATCAATTAATTTTCAAGTTTTGCTTTAATGTCCGTTTTTTTGCTTTTTAAAATTGTATCTTTGTGACTAAACTTTTTATACTGTGCATACTGCAATTCGACCCTTGGTCGCCATGGAAGAACTGTTTTTGAAGAAAAAAATCTTAAAGAACTGAACAATCTGAATTTTGTTTAACTAATACTACTGTTTTCTCCATCATTTTTAATGTTTGTATTATAAAGTTATCAGGCTGATTGGAGTAAATTGTTACTTTTTGCAGTACTATGCGATTTTCATTTTTCGTTTTTCTTTCATCCCATTTGGAGGGGCAAGAGGGATAAGGATTCTGAGTGGGAGGTACTACCCCCACCCCCCCCACCCCCCTACTACTGGAACTATTAAAAAATATTCTAATCAAAACTCAACAAAAAACAATTAAAAAAACAAACCATAAGATGGACTGCTGGCATCACTCAGCTGGTCCTGGTCTTGATGATGACCCTTCTTGTTGGCTGTAGCTGGAGTGTGTTTATGGTCCTGATCTTGATGATGACCCTTCTTGTTGGCTGTAGCTGGAGTGTAGTCGCTTGATGACGCAGTCTTGTTGGCCCTCCGAATGTATTTAAGGTGACATTCTATCGCACCATATGCTGGGCGTTTTGAACTCCCCTTTGCATACCATTGCTCCTAAAGTAATAACATGAAAATCAGAAAAGTTGTCAACATCATGTGATATTTAGGGGAAGTATGATGATCTGGTTTATTTACCCTTCTGGTAAACACAGTGCATGGGTGTCTTCTCGGAGCCATTATAAATGAGCTTCCACTCCGCTCACATTTATCAATATTCAAACATACAGGCCTCTTTTTCTTAAATAGCACCAAATGTCAAAAATGTATACATGGGTTTACCAAAATTCCTCCCAATACGCCTCCAAAACAGTGCAAAGGTGGAAGTTTGCGTTAAAGCGTTTATCTCAGCTGTTCATTTTCACGGTTTGTTGTCGTAACGCGGACAAATGATGAGGTTTCAACCAATAAGATCATCAAAACTGACTGAGGTATGTATGAATATTCTTGTATTGAGCAAGCAAGCTAGTCTTTGTCATTCGATTTATTGAACTAATCGTCACATAAAGCAGAACCTTATCTTAGTACATTGTAGTAGGGGGGAAGTTATCATATAAGAAAGACTAAATGAAAATCATGTTGATTACAAGCTAGACTTACATATCCTTTCCCTTCAGGGTCTTTCAAGCATGGAAAAGCTGTTATGATGGACTCGGCCATTTCTTCTTTAACATCAGATGATGGCCTGAACGAATTTGAAGAGAATATAAATTAATCAGTGCACATATCATTTTTTTTTTGTTTACCATTATTATACTATTAGATAATGCATTTTGAACCTGAAACAACTTTGATTTAGTGTCATGATTTGAGTGACTTACAAACCTCACAAACAGCTTTAGAGGTGTGATACCCTTTATGAGCATGCACATTGTAACATTAGCTCATCTGTACCCTAAAATAATGAAGATGCAATAGCTGCAGGATTTATTTAATCTAACCATGGGTCTTTTCTCTCTGATCTAACTCACAATGCGCATGACCACTTGGCACCACGATGCACCAAGCAGCAAAATGGTGAAGCCAACTTGTGAAGCGCGAAGCCCTAACGGCGTGGGGTCCGGGGCCCGCTCAGGGCCCCGAAAAATTTTTGGATTCTAGATTGTCCTGTGGTGCAATCTCAGGCGATATCTGACCACTTTAACCAGTACTTTGTACCCCCAAAAAAGATTTTCCTGAAGGAAAAAAGGGGCATGCGCCCCACTCCCCCCGAATCCGCCCCTGTAAATGACCGTCTACTGACTGTTTGTACGTACAGACACGGACCCTCTACACAGGGATAACTGACTCTCAAAAACCCGTGATAACACTCCCCCCCCCCCCCCCCACCCTTGTGTCCATTCAGGCTGACCTAGTTACTCCTTTTTTGAATATTCATGAATATTCATGATGTACTCATTTTCCTTTGTAAAATTTGCAAACAATGGGTATATAAATGTTACCATGCAATCCTTTGTTTATTAAGCTTTCATATGAGATACATCTTATAACAAATGTCTTATGCTGTTTTGGAGCTTATTTAAAAGGCCCAAGTAAGTTCTGCAAGCAGCTCATTAAGAGCGAGATTTGAAAATTAACAATGTAATCGGGTAACACGCATGGAGTCAAAAGGCGGCAGGCCGGTATGCTAAACTCACATAGACCTCGGAGAGTCAGATATCCCTGTGCAGAGGGTCCGTGGTACAGGTGAGCGTTTACGGGCATGTACAGACGTGGATAATGTCTTAATGGGGATTTGTAGAAATGTTTTATTCAATTACTAAGCTATCGGGTGTTTTTTGTTTTTGTTTTTTACGGATAAACATCACAAATAAGTGGTGTCCCAAAAAATCCCCCAAAATCTGTGGGGGGGGGGGATGATCCTATGGACCATCCCCCTTGACAAAAAGTGGGGAGATATATCCCCCCATCCCCCCTGGTATTTACGCCCTTGCTGATAATGATGATGATGGTTATGACTTGATCAATCGCAGAATAAAAAGTGTGTGAATACGTATGAGGTATAATATAGTTTCTCACACTTACTTGTCTCCATATCTTGCAACTAGATGTGCTGCACACATCCGTGCGATCACTTTCCCATTGGTTGGATTCAGCACATGATGTTTGCTGATGTCATTGACAGCTCGTTCACCTTTGGGAGATTTTTTCAGGATCCCAATGACATCCTGCACAAAAGGGAAGCACTTAATTATTAAAAAATGACATTCATGTCTTTCAGAACAATCAACACATTTTTGAACTGAGAAATCAAACACATGTCATGGCAGAGCAGTTAAGTGTACCTGATTCTGTTCTAGTGATTAAGTTAGTAGAATGTGGGGTTGAACCTTGGACTAATCAGTTGCTGCATGTATGTCTTTAGGCAAGACACTTACTAAAACTGCTTAGTTTGATTAGCCCGGTTGTGCTTAAAATGACTGAGTGTAGGATGTCGAGTTACCGGAATTATATTTGGCTGAACAGCCTGGGGCTATGTGCACTGATTCATACATGTACGCAAAAAACATGTAAGAACCCATGGGGGCCTTCTTGTCTCAAAAGACAGTTGAGAGTAGCCTGGTTTACTATTTTATTGTCATTATTAATGCTAGAATGAGGCAATGTTCCGGTGATCAAGGATAAGTGAGGTATTTTTCAATGTAATAAGCTATTTAGTGCCCTTGTTTAAAAACAGATTTCAATAACCTTATTTAAAGCACATGTAACTGAATGCATCACTTCCTATGTTTCAGAGTCTTTTACTACATATCTTTAACAAAAAATCATTGTTTTTGCTTAAACAACTGACTGCTTTTGTTGGTTGGCTACAAAAAGTAAGGTGAGCCTTGCAATAAAATAATGAGGCCTACTCTTGTATTCTGTGCACACACATGGTATTACAAAAACAATTTAATACACTAATGCAATAAAACGATACTGATTCTTACAAATTTAGATGGCCTCTGTTTCTTTTTGGTAGGCAGTGAAGTGGCATCTTTTGCAGATTTAGACCTGGGACCCTGAGAGTTGTCGTAGCCACGCTTTACTTGGGATGATGGGATTTCCATATCTTGATCCTCCTCTACGTCCAAATCATTATCATCATCACTCTCAAATAGAGTAGGGGTAGTGCTAGTCATAGAACCCAAAAGTAATGTTTGAGCAGATGTGAGCGACACTTCAGATCCAGTGTCCCATGGGATACTTGATGTACTTCCTCCAAGAATCTGTGGTGTCAGCGATCCAACACCTCCGAAACTATCAAGTTTGATGTCCAATATTTGTTCTGCCACATTCTGCTATGATTAAAAACAAACATGCAAATGATTAAATTAAGTATTACGAGAGTAATGCATTAGGCCTCAGCACCTGCACATTTTTGTTTTAAGTGTGGCCACAACTCACCGAACAGAAATTACACAACTAATGCAGGAACTAGTTTGAAGTGCATTGCTTTCTTTCTTGTTATTTTTTCTACTACAAGTTTGATTTATTTGAAGATGATAAAATGCACTTTCAGTTGGTCCCCTCATTTTGTAATTTTACAATACAAACTGTGATAATTTCAGCTTTTGAATACACTAAAGATCAGCATTGTAATTTCAAGTTTCTCTTGATAACCAACCAAGTGAAATACTTCCAAATCACAATTTTACTACATGTTTACTAAACAATTCTGATTTTTAAAAATAGATGTGAATCAAGTGGATTGAAATGACATAATTCTACCTGAATGACTTCTGCTGTCAGATTCTGAAACTGTGGATGTTCTTGCGGGTATGACAAGTTGGTTATCATCTGTGACTTACACATGATGCTATGCCATGATAAAACGTAATGGAATGTACCATGCATGGTCATTACACTTGTAACTTTTGACTGCATGTACTGGTTTGTAGTCCAACAGTTTATCAGGTTCTTGCAATTCCAGAGGTCTTTCAAAGTCCTCCGAAGCCACATAAGCTTGGAAGTGATCATCCAAATAGTGAGTTTTCCAGGGTTTTACAACTAGTACAACTTTAGCTCCTCTACTTATAATTTGATCCACCCGTGAAAACCTAGGAAATTCAGCATCCCAGTCAGTCAGTATCATCACATTAGCTCTGAAATTGTACCCATTTATCACAGCAACTCCACAAAGTATGATTTCAGTTTCGTCTGTGCAGTTAAGCAAGTTGCTTAATTCCTGTTCATTAACCAGGTCTGAGATCTTGACCACAAATTGGCTTTGAATGTCAATGGAACTCGTGTCGATGTTTCTTGTCCTCATCACACTGTACGCCTGAGCTTCTTGGTGTTTTGTGGCAAGTGTTTTTGTTATATTCTTGTAGTTGTTGCAGTTTTTTGCCCACTTTTTAAGAGGCTTGTGTTTTCCTTCTTGTCTCATGCAGGTATACTGCATGAGAGGACCAAGAATTCTCAATGCTCTAGGGTAGTGGATTAAGTGATGATGTTTAGGGCGGAGGTGGTGGGTAGGAAACAGCTGAAGGAATAATTGGTGATGCTCCTTTATCTTGGCCTTCAAGAAGAATGTACCTTCAACACTGATACTGGGTGCTGAAACTAATTTGTAAATTTCAAGCAGGAGCAGGTACAGTTCCCAAAAAGGGCATTCATCTGGTACTTTGTCCCCTACTATCAGAGGAAAGAATATCGACAGACAGTGCATCTGAGATGCTTTCTGACCACTTGAGCTGAATGGATTGGATACATGTCCTTGCAAAATTGCACTGGGCCGGTTTGACCGCTATGTGAAGCCATAGCTAAAAGCCTCAATTCTACTGTTAAGCTCATCTAAGGTTAACAAATCTTGATCGATGAGCTCGGAAACGATTAACTTCAACTCGATTGGCAAGATTCCCTCCAGAAAATCGTGCATGATATCTGGAGTCTTGTTATCGGCAACATGGTAATAGCCAAGTCTGTTGAGCTCACAATTTAGTTGCAAACCTGTCCTGGGTAAGTCATTATTTACTATGTCAACCTCAATACTCCTTCTAGTGCGAAGCAAAGTTACATCTTCTGTGTCTTGAGTATGTGTATCTGTTCTGTGGGTCTTGCAAAATCTACAGAAGAAGTTGGCACTAAAGCTTCCTGCAAAACCTAACATTGAATTTAGTGCTAAATTATCACCTATAACCTGGAGCAGTGCTGGCCGTACAGATCCGACAAATTCTCCAATGCTGTTGATATCCAAACAATCAGTATACAACTGTTCGAGATCACGTCTAACTGGTGCTAGTATCGAGTTTATTCCATATTTGGACACAAGAGAGGTTTTTGCCAAGGCAACAAGAAGTATGTTATCTAGTTTAGCTTGGTATCTCCTTGGTAAACATGCCAATGACATGTACAGAGCAAATACCTTGTGTGTTCCTTTGTGTGAGCCTAGTGGGTTCGCAGTTTCAAAATCGTCACCGTACAACAGAAGATCTATTTTGAGAATTTGTCCATCAACATTCTTATGTTTCCAGTACAACCCATCACGATACGAATGAAGAATCCCATCCTCAGCAACCTCTTCTTTTTCCTGAATAATACATTTCATACATCCTGGCTGACTGAGGAACAGTTTCAGATTCTTGCCTATTGGGATGTACTGGAAGGTTTCCTGTACCTGTTTTTGCTCTGTTCTTCCAGTTATCATGTTCAGATTGGATTTGAATATGTGACCTAAGGTTATTTCTTCTGGCTCGACCAGTGCTCCAGCCTGGAGACAATGCTGGGTTCGTTGGTAATCTGTTGTTAGGTTAAATGATGCAAAGGGATCCTTAGCTAAAGTCAAAATCGACTGGAAGTCACAAACTTCTTCTTCAGAAGGAGTAATTCCATTAGCAATATCATTCACAATAGGACTAGAGGTTTCCTCAATTGCACACACTACTTTCCCAATCAGTTCCCTGGTATGTGCAAGTATATTGTGCACAGTTGATGAGGGTAATGATGACTTTTTCAAATAATTTATATATTCTGTTGACTCATCTTTTATCTGATGAATGAGCTGTTCTTTCGGAATGGGAACGTCTGCTGAATTGTTTGTGTCCGCATCTGATAATTCTTCTTGATATCTTAGGCTGTCTGCAAGTTCAGATGCAGAGGAAACATTTGAAGCCTCTTCAAGCTGAAGATCACTATGATCGTTGTCCAAATGTCGCTTGTAGCTGTAGCCACTATAATAAGCTTTGTGCAACTCAACTGACCACAAACTAATTTAGTTTTGGATTTTGTTGTAATTCCATGCACCTTTAAGTGTTTCCACAATAAATATGTGGTGTTATATTTCTGAAGACACTTGAAACATGTATATACCATTTATGGAGGATTTAGTCATCACTTACACTTGAGAGGAACTGGTTGTATCTTTGAGAAAACTTTAGACGCTGCCCCAACTTGGGAATGAGACTTTTAATTGCTTCGGTATCAAGCAGCCGGAAAGCAATATCATCAATACCATTGCCTATAAAAACAACAATAAAATAAAAATTAATCATCCAATAAATAAAATTGAAAATTATCAAATGCTAGGCTACTACTATAGGCGGGTCATACCATGCCAAATCACATAAAGTTCTGAAAAAATGGCAGTTGCTAGTTCCTCTATGGTTCCAGTGAGCAAACACAAATTTTGTATTCCTACTGCTTAACATTTCTGAGATAACCCCCTAAAAATATACCCCACCCCTTCAATTTGAATTTTGTGGGGTTGCCAATTATAGAAACTACACACTCCCTAAATGGAGATAAGATATTTTGCTAGACAGTGCTATACAGGGTGACCACCCCTTTAAAAAGTTTACAAATACATTGTATGCCAGACATATTGATTTTACAGAATTGTAAGAATTGAAAAAAAGGAAAATTTTTCAGTAGAGTACATTGTTGATTGTTTTTTCAAAATTTGTGTCAACAATCATAGTTTCCCCAGTTTTGCAAGATTTTTTGTCCAAATGTTATTAAACTTGACAATTTTGTTTAAATCGACATGATTAATAAAATAGCAGTCGATTTTTATACAAGAGTTGTCGTTTGGCCACTAAATTTGATTCATTGAATCCAAATTGTAGAAAAAAAACAAGCATATTTGCCTTTTTTCACTTAAAAAATCAATATACCACCTTGAAGGGGCCAAGGTGCAATACTGGTGCTTGAATGACAATTCTATATCGTTTTTGGCCTGATAAGTAAGAAATAAGCATGATTAAAATATGATATTATTGACAAAACAGGTAAACCCCCTAAATACAGGCTTATAAAACACAACATCAAATATGGCACTAGAAGTGAAACTATTTCTCTCCATTTTAAAACTTTCGTGTGACTCATTGCTAGATTTTCTGGAGAAAACAAAAAGCAAAACAATTTATTAAAGTGAAAATTCTGCATCAGTGTATACCATGCAGAAAGGAAATATGGGGAATAACCCTATCAGGGTCGTTCCCACTTAGTGTGTATACAAAGCTATTCGTGGGATCGAACGACCATCGGCGAAAAATTGTTTTGCGCCACAGTTTACTTTTTTTCAGAATTTGTGTTGTATTTTTTAATCATAATTGTGTTCTATTTATCATCAATTTTTTTTGTAATTTAAAAAAAAACTTGTTGTGCAAAAAATACAATTTGTTTGCCATCGTCTCCCTACCCCCATAGACTTTGTACACACTAATCAAAAACTTTTCCAAAAATCCCTCCCCATAATGCAATGCGCGCCCGATTCCGATCAGGCTTATTCTGATCAATGACCACATTTAATAGACCCATGGTGCAGCCATCTTGACTTTTTCCCCATTAAATCAATAACCAAACTGAGGCTGGAAGGAAAAAATAGTCTGGTTCCTTTTTGAACAATGCACAACAGCATTCATTACTGTAATTGGATACAGGGAACATGACCAAGATGGCGGCAGCATGATAAAGGTCTATTGTTTGACAAGTCGTCAGTGAGACCATGAAAGAAGAAATTCTTCCTCCATGGCGAGACAGCCCTATGGACAGCCAAGACAAGTCGACGGTGGAGTTGAAATCCTGTTGGTTTGAAGAGACTATCGATGACAGATTAAAACTTTTCTTAAACACTATATTATTCCCACCGATCGACTTGTCTTGACCTGTCAATCCGTCGAGTTGTCTGACCGGTCGACTTGTCAGACTGTCGAGTTGTCTGACGGACGAGTAGGCCTACTGAAATGTGTAATGATGGGATGGCGGGCCGGGCAACAACGTTAACTAGCTGTGTGTAATTATATGACAACTAACTTATGTAGACTAACTTATGATTTTCATACACATACAAGCACTCTATGAGCAAATACCACATGTATAGATTTCACAAACTTACCTTCAAACACCTCCACCAAATCTTCAAATCCCCATTCGATCAAGCGTCCTCTGATGACCACGTCCATCTTTGATTTGAAGAGAGTGAGCAATGTCACACCTCGTGGCAACGAAATGCCATTTTCGGTGCTAAAACTGCACATTGATGTATCAATACCGTTTCGACTTGCACAGCGACGTGGTAGTATTCGCACATCGGATGGGCAAAACCCAAAGCGTACCGAGTTCTAACCCAACTGTGTGTAATATTTAACCTTTTGTATGTGGGTACAATTTTAAACAAGTACGATGTACTGTGAAATTTTAAGTTTTACCCAATATTGAGTAATAAGTACACATTTTATTTACCCAACAGTTTTACCCAACAAATATTTACCCTTATTTTTTAGAGTGTAGTAAGCTCAGTCAGCTGCAGATATTGATTATAGATGAAGTTTTAATGGTTGGTCAGAAGTTACTGTATTACATCCACGGACGGTTAAGACAAGTTAAGCAATCTAGGAATCATAACCCTTTTGGCAATGTCAGTATTTTAGCAGTTGGAGATTTTTATCAGTTACCTCCAGTGAAAGCAAAAGCTTTGTACCACAATACTGTAACATGTGACTTGTGGATTGACAATTTCAAATTAGTTGAACTAAGTAAAATAATGAGGCAAAAGGAAGATGAAAGGTTTGCAGAGATGATAAACAGACTAAGAGTGAGAAAGAAAGATGAAGCCTTACAGGACAATGATGTAACGATTTTGAAAGGACGTCAGACAGGTGAAGAGTGGAATGAGGCTCTACATATATACCCATGTAACAAACAAGTAGATAAACAAAATATAAAGATTCTGCATTCAAAGTGTTCTGATTGTGTGCTTATTGAAGCAAAGGATTATGAGACAGACTCTCACAATGCTAAGAAAGCTAAACAAGGAAAACATCAGAATAAGTCTGGAAGCTTGCCACAGAGTCTGATGTACTGAAGTGGGGTGACATCATGACCCTGCTCACCTGGGAGTCTACTTCACTTACTGAGTCTGATGAACTAAAGTGTGGTGACATCATGACCCTGCTCGCCTGGGAGTCTTCTTCATTTACCGAGTCTGATGTACTGAAGTGGGGTGACATCATGACCTTGCTCACCTGGGAATCCACTTACCGAGTCTAGTGTGTTGAAGCAGTATGATGACATGAAAATGGGATGCCATCGTGGCTCTACTAAGCTAGGATTACCATTAATGACTGTTGTAGCATATTGGAATGAAGTTTGAGTTCCATGACTTCTGTGCTTGAGTATGGTGATACCATAGTCTTCTTAAAATGTAAGTGATATTTCTGAAGGAAAAGTGAAGAGTTGTAGCACATACCAGCGCTGCAACATTTTGCAAACTTACGAACACGTTTTCTAATTGTGTGCTTTTCAATTGAAAACATTGTTTAATGTTTGCATTATTGCCTTGAATGAAACACAGTACTCTTTCCACTGTTTAAGCATAGGATGACTTTGTGATTTTTAAAAATGTATGTTAAATAATAAGTTTCTGAAGGAAAACAAAAACATAATGAACCTAAAATTGTTTTTTCCAGGAAAGATTAATGACAAAATAATATGGGTTATATTTAGATTGTCATTGACAGAACAATAACTTGAATCATTGTTTTTTTATACATTTTGTAACACTCACTGACTTAGGAGTTTGGCTAGTGTGTGACCTGTGCCCTCCATTATCCTCTTGTCCTGTATCACATCAGACCAAATTGTTTGTACTTGATTAGAATGCTTGATTCTGTAATAAGCAGTTGTTGTTTGGTGCTGTAGGACCTAGTCCTTCAGAATCTTTCCCTCATGGCAGTTAGATTGAATGAATTAGTTCAATCAATTTGCACAATGTGACATGACATAAAATCAAAGCACAGACTGAGACACTATCAGTTGATGTACAGAGCTCTATGAGATTATCGTGTTGAAATTATGTAGTATTTGTGTTATGGACCAGACACTAACTTTAACTTTCTTTACAATTTGATTATAGAGTAATAATGCTGAGTGTAGAACTGAGCATCATTGTTGGAGTGTCACCATAGAGAACATTAGCTTATACTGTGATAGTTGTACATGTTGCAAACAGCACATTTTTGGTAAGTGTTTTTCCAAGATGTCTGAGAGCCATTGTTATGTACAGGTGCAAGTATGCCAAATTTTCTGTATGTGTCGGTGGTGTACAATTGATATCTATCTTTGCAGTACTCGTATGAAATGTTTTCAACTTGTCATACATAATATATAACAGCTTTACCTTAAAGTATAATTTAAAGCTCTATGGTATTACAAACAATGAGCATTTTTGAATGACAGTTTCAAACAGAATGCTGCTTTTAAATGTACGAGGTTTTCAATATTTCTTGACTATTTGAGCTTGTGCAAATTGATCAGTAATGTATAAGTCCTTTGTATTTTATTATCTGGTACTATTTTATTTATTTCATGATACCAAGATTTACAGTAACTATGTTTATAACAGTGAGCTATGCAGCAGCAGCACACATATCAAAGATAAAATTTGACAACATAATCATCACCCATACTGGTTGCAGGTGAAAGACCACGTCATCTCCACATCACGTGAAAGACCACGTCATCTCCACATCTTGGGAAAGACCACGTCATCTCCACATCTTGGGAAATACCACGTTATCTGGACTCTAGACCATGTCAACTCCCTCGTTTGTAGGACCACATGAGGTGAAAGACTACATCATCTCCCTAGGTTGATATGACTATGCCACAAACATTTGATTGTTATACTATGGTGTTAGAATTGGAAATTTTCAAAGTACAGTTTAACTAAAGGTAATGGTACCAAAGTTACTAAAGCATCACTCAAGTTTTAGTTCAAGTAACATTTTTTTCTAACAATCAGTTAGCAATAGCCCTTAAGAAACAGTTGACAGTGATTGATCTACTGTGGGGTATATCACCCTGAGGACATTCATGACATTACATGACATGTTATTTGTCTTGTGTCAATCAAATCTATAACCATGATAAAACAAATTAAGTTTCATATAGCATGATCGAATTTGATATTGCACATTATATAAATTACTTTGTGCAATTATTTCTTGACTTCTGTTTCATAGGCACAGTTTCCTCATGCATCACTGCCATGTACACATTTGACATTAGATATTAAAATCTTGTTATACTCGTACTGATAATTGCTGGTATGATATTTGGCCCACTTTAGTCTGATTTCCGATTTCTTGCCCTTAGGAAAAAGCAGAAAATTGTGACTAAATAGCCTGAAAAGTCTATTAAAGCCTACACCATGTGAACATGTTAGTCAACCCTTGTACTCAATAAAATGTTCCTTCTTTTCAAGGACCATATATCATACCTGTAATAGTGAAATTTTACTGTGACATCCCTACTGATTATAGTCATTACTGATAAACTTAATTGTTCATTTCCTTTATATTGTTTGGGAAGAAACCCCTTGCAGATGATGTCACACTATCACTATTGTTTGAGTACTGAACAAATAAATTAGAACATAAGCGTGCGTGTGTAATATGCTTTTTATATTCTAGCTTCAGAGCCCTGAACCTTGGGATTCTTTTTAAGCTCAGAAAATACAATATGGATGCTAGAAATGAGTTACCATTCAAAATTTGTTATTTGTATCTGGTTTCCTGCTCTTTGGTGAAGAGCACCTAAGATTGCACTTCGGGTTTTTTTCCGCCTAGCAACTCCTGGAATTAGGGTCAGGAAGTAAGTTCTACTAGCAGAATGAATGTATACATTGTATCTATGGTGTAGCTCATCCAAAGTTAATAATACCATTAAACGTGCATTCAAAACATGTAAGGTGTGTAAAAACGTCTGATGTCAACCAACGTAAAAATTGAGGAGTGTAATATGACAGTAAACTGAAAAGATATGTTAGACTGTTGGAGTAGTTTTGATCAAGCATTTATAAACAAAAGGAGCAGTATAAAATGAATCTGTTGTAGGCTAACTGGTAGCTATTGAAGTTCCTTCATAAATGGGAATGACATATTATTATGTCATCTCAAGGATGTGGAACATACCAAATGAGGTGCACTATTCTGTAATCATTAAATTTGTGTCCAATATGACAGCACCAGTAAAGGGCATCGAATTCAAGTTCTGGTGGTTAAGCATCGGGGTGTGAGTTTGAATCCCAGCCATGACACTTGTGTCCTCGAGCAAGATGCTTTACTATTAAAATTGCTTCTCTTCACCTAGGGGTATAAATGGGTACCTGTGAAGGGTAGAAGTTGATATTGTGTTTGAAAATCCTTCAGTGCGCCACGGCAGCCCCTGGGGCTGTATACTTTCCCAGGTAGCTGAGAAAGATTTATAGGAATGTTATCGGCCCAATGACCAGGGCATTCATGTAAAGCACATTGATTGTAAAATGCGCTACATAAGAACTAGTTATTGTTATTTTTTGATATTAATCATTACAAGAGGACTGCATAAGAACTAGTTATTGTTATTATTTAATGTTAATCATTACAAGAGGACTAAAGCACTAAAACCACATTTTGGAGAGTATCTCAGTCGAGGTACATTTTGATTCTCCTTATGTTTCGTAATTTTGATAGGCAGAGGCTAGAAACTTGCTTGACTGCAGTGCATTCAAAAGGAACACTACAGTAGTATGGCAATTGTTTTATTAGTTTCGTATAGTCCACATAAAAAAGAAGAAACAAAACCGGTTTGAATAGTAACAATTCTGTGGCATTTCAGTTCTGATGTATTTAGATTTATCACAAATATATTTGAAATGTAAACAACGGTTGCTAAAGAAAATGTTTACCTTGTGTGCTGTTTTCTATATTAAAATATTAAACCTCATTGTTTGTGTCTTTGTCATACTGAGTATGTTCTTGGGCTAAAATAGTAAAAAATTTATGGGATATGAGTTGTTAATTTTGGCTTTTGACCCCCCAAATCCAACACTGACCCTATAGCCATGGAAAAGGTAATTTCACTTTTTATACTTTATTTCCCCACTGGGCTCTAATTCTTGCCCTATTGCATCCCCACCAAGTGTTTTGTCTGCCAGACGGTGATTTCCCAAAGTAATGCGTTCGCACAAGAACCTTAAAAACGTGGTTTCAGGCGAATGGGTAGCCTTGTTTCCTTCACGATTCAGCTTCAAGTAATGCGTTTGCATAAGAAACCTAAAAGATCGTTTTCCGGTGAACCGGACCAAGCGCAGACAAGTCTGACACGCGGGCAACATCGTCCCAAAGCACGGCGTTCTATTGTCTACGTTCACGCTGAATAACGATGATCTGAGCGGACACGACGCTCTGTGCTGAGAGCAAGACAAATTCTTCTCGATTCATTGCGAATGAACGTAGACTTGTGTCAGTTGGCGCAGGAATGACTCTTTATAATATACTGTACATACAAAAAACGCAAAAACAGGGGTCATATTTGGGTTTAGGACTAGATTGAGTTTTAAAAAAAAGCAAGCAAGAGCACCGTTAAACTGGTATAGCGCCCTCAACTGTTTAAAAAAAAATCCCATGTGTTTTGTAAACGGGCGAAAGTGCGCAATAGATGACGTAATTGTGACGTCGTTCCACATTTTAGGCCGGAAAGCACTTCTACAGTATCTCAGAAGTCTAAAACTGAAACAAGTTTGACGATCGATGGTATACTTTTTGAGATAAGATGCTTTCAAGATTTGCTAATTAAATCTTCACCTCGCTGTAAAGTGGCTAATTAATTAAGAATTTTAATATATTTTACATTCAGAGTCAAGCTTATGTTCTAAGCTACAATTTGATGTATGATTCAACTCTTTCCTATTTACGCTCTAGGATATTAGGCTTAAAGAAAAAACGTGTACAAATGCTATGGGATTTAGGGCGGAAACAAAGAATAATAATAATAATAAAAATAATAAAAATCTTGACGAAAACAATAGCTGTTCCGACTAATTATACTTTAACACAAATTTGCAGCTTGTTATTTCCGTACCTTTAAAATGTTTCGCAAACAATTAGTACATGAGCAGAGTTTTAATGTTATAAGACATCAAAGCCTTACCAAGTGAACTTATTTTTTATTTGAAATAAAAAAAAAATTGTCAAGGTAACTTATTACTTAGCAACAGTCTCATTTGTCTTTTTTACTGAAAATGTGACTGCTGCTCAGCATCAGCGCCATATACCAATCTTGACCAAATTTTCAAAGGCTGGTTGCATGGTGTGCTTATTGAAAACTACTGCTGTACTAACGTTAGCTTCAACAATTGTTAGAGGATTGGAATTTAATTTGCTTTTCAAAAGTGTTATGGTCAACAGACAGTAAATTGTTTTAAACTAATGTTACAAACTTAGTACTATTAAATACTAGTATGAATGATCAAAAACAATGATCCTCCTGATGGGACAACTAACCAAGACAAGAGCTCTGATTATTGCAGCAGGGCTATCTCACACCAACAACACATGCAACGCTACACAGAGCAAAATGTTAATTACTTCGTATTCGAGTTTGACAGTGAATATAATAATAGGAGGATAAACTAAAATAAAAAGTTATTAATATTTTCTTCCGTGTAACGTAACATGTGATGTGGGCCCTAGCCTTGCTGCAATAACAAGAGCTCTTGTCTTGGTCACAACCCATCGTGTCGGGAGGACCGTGGGTTAAAAAAAAAAGATTATTGCTAGTGTAGAGCCTAGTACTATTACTAGTACTAGAGTAGTAGTAGTACTAGTACTAGTAGTGGTGTCAGCTAGTATCATAGTTTTTAAGTAAGCCCAAGGCCTCCACATACATGAATAAATAAGAAGGTTAATTAAATTTAGACCAGTTAACTGACTTTTGACTATGACAGTTTTTATTTTGGATATGGGATAAAGGAAGCACTATATATTTTCGTAATTCCACTTGGGGCCTACTCTCGCGCTTGTCACACTGCTTGTGTGATACTGATATTGTTTTTGTTGTATTAATTATTATACTAGGAATTTATACTGGTGTTAATCAATCAAACTGATTAATAATATTTGATCACTGATCCAACAAATTTAATATGCCTACTGTCTTATTATATTATTAGCTTATTTAAAAAAATCATTTTGCTACTCTACTGCTAGTGCTAGTGCTAGGCCTACTTCACCTGTTTTTTCGGTTTCACGTCGATACTTTCTTGCCTTGCTGGCCAATTCACCCCATTTTTTTCTAATTTTGATCCAATGCCTCTTCGGGCCACCTGACTCGTGAAGATTCTGAGCTGCCTGCTCCCAAATCCCCCGTTTGATGGAGACAATGTTGTGTGGAGCCCTTTCACCTCCCCCACTCGAACCAAACAATTCCCTTGCTCGTTGTTCCTTGACAAACTCAACTAACAACTGACTCTCATCACGAGACCAATTTGTATCCCTCGTTTTAGTAGTCATGCTTATAATAAACAATGCTGCTTGAGGTAATGATGACTAAATCAACGCTTTTTAGTTTTACTTACATGATCACGTCATACCCCAGCAAATTGGCGGGCAGAAAACGAGCACTTTTTGCAGTTGCAGAAAAGTGCTTGTTTTCTGCCCGCCAAAAACATGGCGATCGTCTGCCATATCTGCATGTCTGCTGCTGCTGAAGATCCGACATTCAATAGCAAACCACACCATTGATGAAATTACTTAGTAAACGATATAAATACCAATTAAAAATGACAAAGAATTACACTATCATCACTAATTAAGATACTTGAGAGTATCAGAAAATGAGGTATTTGTGCATATGCAACACACACGCACACACACGTCCCGTGTGATCCGAACACAAGCCGCGTTTTCTGCCCGCCAAATACATGTTGATAGTCTGCCATGTCTGCATGTCTGCTGCTGCTGAAGATCCGACATTCAATAGCAAACCACACCATTGATGAAATTACTTAGTAAACGATATAAATACCAATTAAAAATGACAAAGAATTACACTATCATCACTAATTAAGATACTTGAGAGTATCAGAAAATGAGGTATTTGTGCATATGCAACACACACACGCACACACACGTCCCGTGTGATCCGAACACAAGCCGTGAAATAAAATGGCGGCCCCCATGTACTCGCGCGTAAAAAATATACAACGGTCGTTGGCAAATGTGTAACAGTCGTCGTGAAATGTGCAATCGTCCTCGTCCGCGATGTTTTTTTTCACAAATCATTAATGAGGACGTTGCGCAGCTAAGACAACTTTCGTGAAACGTAACTTAAGAAAGTGGCGCAGCTGCGCAACATTTGTGTGGCGTAACTTTATGACATGGCGCAAGTTACGCACTACTTTGTGAAATCGGCAGCTGGTATCCTGCATTGACTGCGCAAATCAATATGCATGTCAGGGCATCAGCGAACGTTGACACTACACAGCCTGGTATCCTGTGTTGACTGCGCAGACAACAATATGAAAGTCAGGGCCTCAGCGAACACGCAATTCTCACAGCATTTATACACATTTGAAAACATCCGTTGAGATCACGTATCACGTTCAAGATGGCGATTCTAAACGAAAATATTTGAGAGTGGTCTAGAAATCATCGATTTGGAGGACCGAAGAATGATCGTGAGTACAATTAGATGCATTTTATATCATCTTAAATACTTTGAGAAGCCACAAGGCGATTTCCAAGGGGTGTAGCCTACATTTCCCTGAAATGTGCATTTAATACATAATTTATCATACTAACAACCTAGGCCTACTGTAAAAAAAAATACATGTTTATGTTATTCTTTTTATAGTGTGTCATGAAAGACAAAAACAGGAATCTGATAGGCAAGAATGCATTTTAAAAAGCAGCTGGTATCCTGCATTGATCAGAGAATAGATTACGTATTCTTTAAGTATTATGCATGTGATGGTTTATTCTGTTGTAAATTGTTCATATGCATAGGTGAGAAAATGAGGCTCAGAGAGAGGGCAAAGGAGGTGTTGAACCAAGGGGAATGTGCCTCATTTTACTGCGTGAAGGAGGAGGACCAACCTGTTTTTGAGCTCCGCAAAGTTAACGATTTTATTGGTGAGACATGCATACATATTATTATATAAATTATAATGTAGGGTAAATGTGGGTATATTCCATCGGTAGGAGAATTCGATCAGCTGAACCTTGCCACCTTGAAAAGTTCAAGAAACACTCTTTGCATTTGGGTTATTAAGTGTATGGAATCTCAACTCCCCTCACCACTGAAATGCATGATGGAAAACTTGACTTGACTGAAAGAATTATCTATGTTATTGAAGTGAGCAATAAATTAGATCAATGTGAAATGTCCCTGTTTGTATTTGAGTAAGATATTTCCACCTTGTGTTGGAATTACTCATGTGTAAAAATTAACGTGCAAGTGCAGTCCAGGGGGCAATTTCACAAAGACTTAAAATTCATCTCAACTTTGTATCAATCTCAATTTTCTAAAGTGTGATGTCACATTATCACTGGATGGTTGTTTTGGCAACTCATCTTTTAAAGATCAATTTCAACTGTTTGTGAAATCGCAACTCATCTTTTAAAGATCAATTTCAACTGTTTGTGAAATCGCCCCCTAGTATTATAGTCTAAAGGGGGCCTTAACTTTTTCATAAAAAAAAACAGTGCCCAGGGGCGGATCCAGGGGGGGCTTTTCCTTCCGAAAAAAAATCAAGATATCACGCTACGCTACGCTACGCGCTTGCAGACGCCACAACTTGCCTTCAATCATCATTAACCATGTTTGCTGCTTGATCGGTAAATTTCACGCCCCCCCCCCTCCCCCGTTTGGAAAATCCTGGAACCGCCCCTGGTGCCACGAAGCATCTTTCATGCCTTTGCTTTTTCTTTTGCACTTTTCCTCATGATTTGCTAGATACTGTACTGAATACTATTGCTTGTCATGTAACTTTCTACCTGGCAGCCTGGTAATTCTACATGTAACGTTGATGGGAATGTGGGGAAAAGGCACAGATTTAATAAAAGATGTTTTGCAGCTAATTAGCGCAGTGAAACAGCTGTTTTTCCGTTGAAGTCTTGATTTAAAATTTCAGATCTTAGCGTACCGCAACTGCACAAGTTGAATTGCCTTTTTGCAACGCTCCATAAATCATGTGATTTCAGTGAAACTTGATGTGATCATGAAGGCAGTTGCAATTCTGTGCATATTGCAATGATACCACAATGACGTCACCAGGTGGGAAAGAATTTGAAAAGTAAAAAATATATCACCTGTACCACAAATGCCATAAATTGATCTTTGTGGTATATTGTATTGGCATTTCATGCATAGATGTTTTGGCTTTGCCTTCCGGTCCAAAGAGGTCTACTGTCAATATGTTAATTATTAATGGTACAATAATGTGTATGGGTCTGTGTGTGAAATTATCAGTTGGGTGTGCTACAATATTTCGAATAGTATAGGTTTGACGATGTCATCATATCTAAGAGCGCCCTCTAGCGACAGGCTTAAGAGGACTGCATTTTCACTTGTGTTTTACCAATCTCACATTACCACAAATGATGTCATATTGTAGCTTATGATTCAACAAATAAATTTGCTTTTTCCACATTTAGGATTTGGGGTTTTCACCACAAAATGTTCAAGAAGGCTGACTTCCTTCTTGAATACATGGGAGATCTCCTCACCTATAAACAAGCCCTCAAAGGGAGGATAGTTACCTGGAGAAAGATGGATCATTCATGTATTTTTTTTCTGAGCAGGCAACAGCAAGAAAAATGTGGTAAGTTCAGACTCTTATGAAAGAAATTCCCATTGTTGCATACAATTTTACTCTCTGTAGCAGGGTTCTCCACAAGCGGTTTTGCACGGACGGGAATTTTTAAATTACCAAATGCGCCCGCTCAAAAATGTAGCGCCCGTGCAAAATTGTCGAGCGCCCGCACAAAAAGTCTCAAAAATTAACGAAATCAAAACAATCAGCACAAACCACCGTTTCGATGATCACACGCTAGTATAAATCTAAGATCAATCTTTGGGATAAATAGTGTACAGCGGCTGGTACCCAGAAGTCAGCTAATTTGTAACGGCATTTCGTCTGCATTTTTCTCTATGTAGGTGGGCAACCTGACTACATTTGTTTGCGCAATCGCCGATCATGCAGGAATGGTTTGCGCAATCAGCTTTACGTGCAGAAATAGTTTGCGCAGTCTGCCTATCGTGCAGGAATAGCTTGCGCAATTTGACGATTGTGCAGGATTGGTTTGCGCAATTTGACGATCTTGCAGGATTGGTTTGCGCCCGGACAAAATTTAACCCTGTGGAGAACCCTGCTGTAGTGGTAAAACGGGAACATTGTCATCATTTGCAGAGTAAAATTCTGCGCAAAAAGGGTTGCGCCAAATTTACTTGAGTCCTGTATAGAAGCATAGAACATAGAACATGAATTTCTTACCCAATTTTGTTTTGTCTAACTGTATCCAACAACCCATTCTTTCGACCCCACAGTTGCATCAACGTTATGCAAGATTTTTGTGTTGTTACATGTATATTTACTTGACAGTTGGGCCGAAGATAAATGAAGAATGGGGATGGGGGCTGTATGGTGAAAAAATGTCCTCCTTTTTTAGTGTGCAGTGTGTATATGTAGGCAAACAAGTGGCAATATTTATATTGTACATTATGGCATAATGTTAATAGGTTTATTAACATTCATTAGACAAACAGTAATCCTTTCATTCACTTTGGCACAACCAGTGTGTAAGGTGTCGTGGCTGAGCGGCTAGCACCAGATTCAAGCTCTGGTGGCTAAGTTTATCAAAGTGTGGATTCAAATTCTGGTCGATCGACACTTGTGTCCCTGAGCAAGACACTTGACTTTAATTGCTTCTTTTCACCCAGGGGTAAATGGGTACCTGTGAGGTCAGATATGGTTTTTGTGAATGATTGACCTTTTCTCGCCAAGTACTTGGCTTTGGCATGGGATGTATACTCTCCAGGGAGCTGGAATGTAATAAATGGCCCAGTAATCAGAGGTATTGTACAAAGACCATTTTTGCTGTGAACAGCATTCTTATCATTCACATGTACATTTTCTTCCAGTGTTGATGCAACAAAGTCACCTGCTGGGCTTGGACGAATGGTAAATGACGAGATGCCCCATAAATGTAATTGCAAAATGAGAACTGTTAAAGTCGGTCCGTGGAGGGAAACACGACTATGCTTATTTGCAACCCAGGACATCGCATGTGGAGTTGAACTCAGATATGATTACGGGGTGTCTAACCTGCCTTGGCGTTTAAAGGTATTCTTGTCTTTAAAGTTGATTTCCAATTGAAAAATAATCCTGTGAAATAAGTTTGTAGAACTTGTCATTCATATTGTATCAATTTGAAATTATTGCCTCTAGCAGTAGGCCCTTTCCCTGAATGTTTCTTTGAATAATATTTCATATTTCTTTTTAGCAAAAACAAAAAACCCAGAACACCAATGTGGGGAGCACTGGTTGATTTTTATTGCAACAATCTAAACTATTTCAGTATGAACATACAAATATTGACGAGAACAGATACAATTTTTTGTTGTAAAGATTAAATTTGATGATATTGTGAAAGTTGGTTTTATAATCTGTACATTTGTTTTGAAACTATATGAACAGAATAAGTGATTTTTTTCAAAAACCAATTATGCATGATATCTTTAAAGCTGTCAGTGCCAGTAGCAATGTATCTGTAATGTATCTGTGTTTTTTTCTCCAATGCACCAGGCAATTCCATAAAGTACATCTTTCCAGCCTACACCAGATCCAGTATTAGATACACTCACATTTTGTGGTTTAAGGAAGGCACCAGTATGTAAAATTATATAGCAAAACAGATTCCACAGACACAATGGTACTGCTTGTTTGTATTGTCCACATATTAGTTATGACATTGAAAAAAACATTCCATCTTTCAACTCATGAAAATATTTGCACCATTGTACTCCTAAACATTCATTATTTGTGTATACTATCCAATTCATAGCTCTTGCAAGTTTGTTTACGAAGCTTTTGCAGAACTGGTACATAAACAAAATATTGGCTGCTTACAACCATTATTCTTTCTCATTGTACAAATTGAAATAGTCGGTGTCAAGCTCACCATCAATTGGTACGTATGGAATGAGCCAAGAATTTATTTGATCCGTCTAAAAATATAATACATTTTTTATAGTTGATTTTTTAAGGTTTGTGAAACAACTGTTGTTTTTGTTTGTTTTGTTGTTCTTTTTTGCTATTAGCTCCAACACCTAATGTTTTTGTTTTTTGGTATTTATGTATTTTCTTAGTGTTATTATTAACCAAATGAGGTACAGACTTAAAATTTATCGTGCTTAGACCTTAGTGTGTAAATGAAACCAATATAACCAATATGATGACATCGTCGCTGATGTCATCACATTGAATCAAGATTTATTATTACAACAGACTTGAAACTTATCATGCACTTTGACATTTTGATGAAAATTAAACAACTTTTTCTTCAGGGATGATGTAATTGATGACGTCATAATATCAAATCAAGTTTTACCTTTTCAAAAACTCATGCCTAGCTAGCCTCAAGACACAGTTCCCCTGCTTTTTAGCTTTTTTTTTTTTTAATCTTTTTATGTTTTTCCCTCAAGCCATTGTAATTTTGTTTTGGGGCTTTTGTTTGACTCTTTTTGTCATGTTTGTCATCATGTCCGATGAGATTTGCTTTTGCGGTTCCTAACGCCTGACGCACATAATCATATTCTTTGTGTTTTTACGAGCCCAAGGGCCGATTTCACAAAGAGTTAAGACTCGTCTTATCTCCAGTTAGGACGAGTAACTCGTCCTAACTTAGGACTGATCTTAAGTTCAATTTCACAAAGCTTAGGATGGGTTAAACGCGTCCTAACTTCTATGGCAACGGCGCTGAACCAGTCCTAACTTAGGACTGGTGTAAGGGTCGTCTTAACTATTGAATTTGTGTAAAACTTGTTCACGTACACCTAGGCTAGGCCCTACCTTAAAGATTTTTCCTTCTGCTCGCTCTCGGCAATTAATTATAATGGCGCTTATGCTTTTGGCGGGCCACGAAGCAAGACGGGCTTTGAGAAGAGAGACTGTTTAGGGTCAATCAAAACCTGTTGGATGGTCTTACTGACGAAGAAGTCACAAGAAGATATCGCTTCACACGGCTTGGGATCACCCAACTGTTAGAAAGGGTTGGTCGACAGATACAACATGAAACACAGGTAAATCTACGACCATTTAGACGATAGGATAGGCCTAGTTTTATCTACTTAACTCGCGGCATACATGGCATAGGCCTACGACGTCAGATTAATATTATTTTTGTACAATACCGCCCGCACTTGCCAAGCGATTACTTTGTTTAGCGCCACCAAGAGCCAGTATATTGCCGGGTTTAAACAATGAGTGGTGACCGACAGGGGACATGGGGATAGGGGGTGGCGGCGTCAACAATTTCATTCGTTTGTTGGGCCAGATGGTTGCTGTCTTTATTTGAAATTACATTTTCATTTCACTACTTCACTTGCCGATCATTTGTTGTAAAAACATACGGACGCGAAGCAAGTAACGAATGAAGGAAAGCCATTCTGGTTCAATTTCAATTACAATAATGCAATGGTGACTGACAGTCGAATCAGCGATGGGAAGTGCGAGAAGAAAGGCGAACCATTGAGGCCGGAAGGGCAAACTGGGCAATTCTACACTGGTTTATTAAGCTATGTGATGTTTATTTTATCTTAATACTAATCTGTAATCATGTTAATGCTAACACTGAACGATAACTAACGATAACTGTTAAGGGGTAATAGTGTCGACTCCAATTCCACCACTTTTTCACTCTGTATCATCAATCGGAGTGGATTGGCTAAAACGGATTTGACCCCCAGGCCTAAATCATAGGCTACCTTTCGCTGTGACAATCGCATCCTTTCTTTTTGAAAATTGCCACTTCTGACATTAACAAGGCCTACCATCACTAAGTATCACCATCAGATTATTTAAGCAGAAAAGAAGTGAACAATTAAAAAAAGGGTAGGGATGCAGTACTACCCCAAATAAATAGTGCCAATAAATACGCTGAACTCCCTCTCCTCTTGGAGTCCAGCGTATTTAATGGCATAATGGGGCTCGGGATGCAGTTACCACAGCTAGGTGTCTTTGACTTTGACACAAATTCAAGTAAAAGACATACTCATTATCTTTTTGTTGAAAAATCTTTTCAGCGTAACAATGCCATTCCACCACTGGTCCAGCTGCTCACCACACTGCAGTTTTATGGCACCGTGGCTTTTTATAATATGGTTGAAGGCGACCTACACGACATCAGCACTGCATCAGTTTGTCGGATAATTGCACGGGTAAATAGAGCCATCTCAAGATTGACAAATGAGGTCATCACATTCTCGGTCAATATTTATGATGTGATGAGGGTGAAACAAGAGTTTCATGCCGTTGCAGGTTTTCCAGGGGTGTAAGGTGCCACTGATTGCACACATGTACGTCTGTATGGGGCTCCACTTGGAGATGATGAACACCTTTACGTTAACCGTAAAGGTTATCATAGCATCAATGTGCAGGCTGTTTGTGATGCTGGTTTCCGCATCACAAACGTGGTAGCCAGATGGCCCAGGAACATCCATGACAGTGCTGTTCTACATGGAAGTCTGCTTGGACAGATGTTTACTGATGGAAGGTTAGTCAAATGAGCGACTTTTGT
>CAJVRT020000034.1:5000-31091 GCA_911728455.2 Marthasterias glacialis | reverse complement strand
AGTAATAACTTTGTCTATGTCTAAAGAATGATTAAAATTACATTTCTCTAAACTATACTGTAAATTGTACTTTAGCAACTTGAATAAGGAAATGACTCACAAAATGTTTGAACTACGGAGATCCTTTGAGGAAAAGCAATGGTTGACTTGTTAATTTTATACAATCACAACTAGCCCCATATTGGACTCCCTCCGTATCATTGGCCCCCAATGCTTTGTGTACAAAAAGGGAGCGATCGGGTTAACTTTTGATCTGCTACTTACTGTTCCATAAAAATCGGTGACTAGGTACTCCTTTTTATCCAGATAACCATCCCATAGACTGGACATCATACAAGCAAGTGTTGCCTCTCCGGGAACAGCATATTCATTTCTGAAGGCCTCCCGTGTGACACGTACCTATCCGGGCCTTCAAATCACAGCTTGTAGCCTGTATTTCCTCCTGCAGAGTGCATACTTTGGTTACACCAGTGGCCTAGAAGATGGACATCAACACATGTCAAAGACTGGTGTACTGACATGTGTTGATGTCAGCCTAGTTGACATCCCCAGTTCCAGTTATTGTCCATCATCATCCAGTGGGAGTTAGAGGTGATGATCTATGTGAGAGCAATACGAGAGGCTGACTTTTTATTCTACATAGATGCCCCAACAAAGATCGCTCCTTCGTTGTTCGCACTGGATCACATCCATTTTGATAGACTGTGATACCTGGTCATTTGCGAGACATGGTTAAATTGGAAGATACTCATCCTGACGTCTTCGCAGAATTTCTCAAAGGAAAATTCACTGGGAAGAAAACAACACAGTTTCTCTGCGATTACGATCGACCAGGCACTTGAGCTGAGCAGAATAATGCTTCCGTGAAAGGTGATGGTGGAGCTGTTGGCTTGACAGAGAATACTGCAGCTCTTCGCCGCTAGATGGTGTCTGGTCCTGAGGTGGCCAGAATTATTGGAGAGTTTAAGGCCTTACGTGGAACACATGAGGCAGCAAAACATGCACAGATAGCATTTGCAGAACATACAAAAACCCTCATTGGGACCACAGATGTAATGGGAAATCATTCAAGGAAAACAGCAGTGGTCTTCTTGTGCAAGACAGCAGATCTTGCAGACCCAACTGTAATCAACACTATGCAGAAGATTGATACACTTGCACAGGATCAATATGACATCTATATCAACGAGCACCTACACACAGACAAAGTCAATCACAGAAACAATTTCCCATTCTTTAGCATGTCGCCAGTTTGTCAGATGACAATGATGGGATGAGTATCTACCTGATAGCTTGAAAGCTAAAACACAAACCAAAAGGGGGAAAGGAATTCGTTGGCGAGTACAACCATCCACAGCAATTCCTAGAAACTGGCAGGAGTTTTTTACGAATCGATGAAAACAAGGTTGAGCTTTTCTCCTTCTTGGCAACTAGTGCAGCAAACACAGATACGAAAAGACAAGTCATTTAAACATAAGCATACACTAGAGCTCTATGTACTCAGCCCCGCAAGTATCTGGTCTTGCACCCTGTACTCACGAGGAAGCTGATACGCGAATCCTTCTACACCTGGCAGATGCTGTAAAACAAGAGTACACCAAAGTATTAATACGCAAAGTAGACACAGATGTTGTAGTTCTAGCTGTGACGTCAGTCGAGCGCCTCGATATTATTGAGCTGTGGGCTGGATTTGGTACTGGAAAGAACTTCCATTACTTAGCTGCTCATGAGATGGCCAGAACGCTTGGCCCAGATCGGTGTATTGCCTTACCACTGTTCCATGCTTTCACTGGGTGAAAGTGTCATCATTTGGAGGAAGGGGTAAGAAACTGCTTGGAAAACATGGACTTCCTTTGGTGACATCACAGGAGCTTTTTGTGACTTGGCTAACCCCAACTGTATATTCAATTAAAGAGTGGCTTGCGCTACTTGAACGAATTGTGGTCTTGCTGTATGACCGTACCAGCATACAGGATTGTGTCAAACGGTCTCGGAGGGAGCTCTTCACCCAGAAGGGTAGATCCAAGGCAGCACTCATCCACCACTGTTTCAAGGACTATGCATCGACATCTAAATGCCTGGTACTTTGGACAGAAACATACACTCGGCCAATTTGATAAAATGGCAGCCATTTTTGAAGAATACAGGATCCATGATTATCAAGAGCATTTGCCAGAACATGTTGTGATTTTTTTCTAAATGAATAGCCTTCGAAATCACAACAATTTTTGCAAGACTAATCTTTTTCCGAAAAAAGTAAAAGCATAAAATCCAAAACAACGTTAAATGCAATTTCTGGCTGCCATTTTATAAAAATGGCAGCCACATTTGTAACTGGCCACCTTGTGGGAACCTGGACAAGTTTAATAAGATCTTAAGTTCACTTCAGGCATGATATTTTAAACATATTAAATGCTTGAATATCCTGAAACTTGGTTTTCTACTGATGGATTACTCCAAATATTAGCGGATGGCTGCCATTTTGGAAAATGGCTGCCACATTTGTAACTGGCTGCCATTTTTGTGTATGGACAAGTTTGATAAGGTTCTTAGGTCACTTCAGACATGACATTTAAAACATATTAAAAGCTTGTATAACCAACAACATGGTTTTGGACTGATGGATCATGACTCCAAGTATAAGCGGATGGCTGCCATTTTGGAAAATGGCTGCCACATTTGTAATTGGCTGCCATTTTGGTACCTGGACAAGTTTGATAAGGTTCTTAGGTCACTTCAGACATGACATTTAAAACATATTAAAAGCTTGTATAACCAACAACTTGGTTTTGGACTGATGGATCACGACTCCAATATAAGCGGATTGCGGCCATTTTGGAAAATGGCTGCCGTATTTGAAACTGGCTGCCATTTTGGTACCTGGACAAGTTTGATAAGGCTCTTAGTTCACTTCACACGGGAAATTTGAAACATATTAATTGTTTGTATTACCAAAAACTTGGTTTTGTACTAATAGATTACTCCAAATATTAGTGGATGGCGGCCATTTTCCAAAATGGCTGCCACTATTGTCTTGGGACAAATATGCGATGGCCCTATAGGTTAAAATCCTTCCTAACAACACCCCAAGGTGTCTGCTAAATTTCATGCTTTTATCATTAAATGCACAATTGTTGCACCTATCTGCTGGAGTTTTATTTTTAGTAATTTTCACCGAAAGTGAACGCAGATATTTTAATAGATATTCAAGGAGTAGTTAAAAGTACTGGGAATATATGAACAGACTTTCAGCTTCCAACATCAGGTAAAAAAGGAGAAAAGCAACTTTTGTAATTGTGTTCGCATTGTAGAGAAGCTTTATACCAAGGACGTCAGTGGCAGTACAACGGGGACTGACGTCCTACAAGGGCTAATAATGGCTGTAGACTAAAACACTTACTTGTGGAAGGAAATCCATTTTTTCGGAACATCTATGCGTCTTGTGTTTCGATATCCTATATTTACACAACACTTCACCGTTGCTGTATCGGAACCTTTATATTTGAAATAAATTTATTTAACATTTTTTTTTCAAAAACTACGTAGAAATAAGTAAAATCTTAAGCAAATAATTTACCTCGACACAAACCTTCATTGTTTGCGTTACGTACAGAGTAGTGTGACGACTCGCGTTTTAATTTTCAAAACTCTTGAAAAACGCGCGCATGTATGCATGACTCGCAACATGTCATATCCAGTCAGTATTATGGAGATCAATGTTTATATCACACTTCTATTCTACAAATCTGATTGGAGAATTAGCGCGTACTTTAAGGTAAAGTTGGTCAGACATATCACAAAATCAAAGAAGAATAGACCTTAAGCACTTGACGTCATTTGTTTCATCATCGTTTTACCTCTAAGATTGCGGTGTGGTGATGTCAATGCATAAGGTCTATGAGAAGGGACCACCAGTTGCTCCAACCTGGGCAGCGCGCCGTATCGATACCTCTCGTCTCTAAGTTGGTGTCTACGTGGAGTCGAAAGACAGGGTTTTTAGAATTATCAGAATGTCGGGTGAATGAGGAACCGTATCTGTTTTATTTTGTGTTTATTGTAAAAAAAAAATCACAAGACAAGGATCTTGCACGCTCCCGTGGCGCAGTGGTTTACTGCGCAAATGTGTACTAATTGCGGTTACTCATTAACGGTACAGTCAAAAAACTTGAAATTTCACAAGTTCCTCAATGGAACATAGCCGGATAATGCTATAACCAGCACATTGACACACTCACTATCACAGTCTTCATCGGACCAGTCATAGCAATCTATAACACCGTCGCATGTAAACTGCCATTTAACTCCTTCTCCCGTTGTGTGGGGGCTGTAGCAGGCTGAAATGAGGGAATTTATTATCAATTTGAAAAATGGAAATGTAGTTAAGAACATGTCTGTCTCAAATGTAGACAAAGAGCACACAAAAACCCACAGAGAATCCTATGTACAAGTATAAATCATTTAGACATGCACATGTTTAGTTCAAAAAGAGCTGACTGTCCTAGCGCAAATAATAAAATTAAACAATAAGCCAGCCAGCCAGCCTGCCGGCGGTAAGTTAGTAAGCAGTAAATTAGTGTAAGTAGGTAAGTAGAAAAATGATATTAATAATAAATATTTATGATATTAATATCACTGATATTATGTACATAAAAAGTGTAAAACCATTGTGTGCTGTAAATTTTTCCCTTGAAGGAATACAATATTTTTAAAAAATTCTATCTCAGTAAGAAAATACTTTCCTCAAGGTAACTGTGCTAAAGTTTTACTGATATGTGACAAAAAATAACAACATTGAAACAATTTTAAAAGAAAAATCATAATCTTTATAAAAGGACAGCAAAATCTAAACACATCCATTCAAAAACTTTGAATTTACCGAAAGATTGAACTTACCAAAACATACATCGTCATTTTCTCCTGTCGAATAACATGACCCTGTTATGTACAAAAAAGACAAGATAAAAAACGAGCGCCTTATTGAATTCTACACTTATGACGAGCCTCGGTTTGTTTATCTTAGTTTCTAAATTGAAAATAAATGACTTACGGGGTGTTTCGTCTGATGCGTCTACACAGTCAGCGATGCTATCGAGAATAAAAGCAGCAGGAGCACCTTCGCCAAAAAATGCAGGATCAGTGCATCCTATTGTGGCAAGAAATAAACACGTCTCACCTTCCTTTAATCAAGTATTATTAATCCCTTATATCCGAACATTGGCGAAAATGAATCTGAATCAAAATGTGTTTTAAAAGCTTGAACCAGATACCAACAGGTCAGCATAACCCAAATCAAAGTCAAAGCTCATTGTTCACTGAATTTGGCCCAGATAACGGGTTTCTAGTATCCTGACACTGGTTTGCTCCCCCTCCAAACACCGATTCGATCGGGGGGGGGGGACTCTGCATGCAAGAGATTTTAAATTTTACAATTGTTTCAGCAAAGTTGTACTTACGGGCACATTGGCCTAAGGGAGAAGTCCTATGATCGCAGACAAATACTAAGGTTTAAATAATAACAAAACAGAAAGTTAAGAGAAACGTAAAATTAAAACTACACGTAAGTTTTTGTGTCATCACAAAAGCTAGGTCTTCGGGATAATGGTAATCGAAATGTTTGTTTGATGTATTACAAGTTAAATCAAACTTTTTAAATATGGACATCAAAACTATTAAATAGGGCTCATAATATATATATTTTATAGAGACTTCCGAAATGGAAGTAAGCGAGGTCAAATCAGGTCACTAACAAATATAAAAAAACTTCATTCCTCAAACTTTCACATATATTGCACAGACACAAATCATAGCAGCCATGGTTCTGAAAATTCAAGTTTTTTAAATAATACACTTCTTGTTTTCAGCAAAATAGTACAATATTAAACATGTCACAAGAGGGCGCTGTTGAAGATGATGAAGTCATTAATCTTTTAATTAAAAACCCTATGGGTTAAACGTTGTTCATACATAAAAACCATGTCCAACTTCCAGTTCATAATGTCTGCAGACCTCAAAACAAGGCTGAGGTTATTTTGTTCTGCTCAAATTCCGGTTTCGATCGGAAGACATCGTCGAATTGGGGTCATGACAGTGCAACTTTGCAAAATATTTTAAACCCTTTCATGTGAAGTATAGAAACTTTAATTTATTTAATTCAAAAATCCATTGTGTACTTTAGGAGTACAATCAACTTAAATCTAAATATGAACATAAAAACGTTAAATTGAGGTTTATGATATAATTTTTTTTAAATTTCCGGTTTGGGACAAGAGGTGTTACGGGCAGCGTATTTTTTTTCCAGGACGAACGTGGGCAATTTACATAAATGGACGTGCGTAAACCCCAAATACCCTCTGCTTGGACTTAAATAGTTGTGAGTTGATAGCGCTATTCACGGATCTTAAACAATCGCGGACAAAATAAACAAAGAAACATACAAAGCCCCAAAACAAAACAAATCTATATCATCAGGTACTAGATGCCACTAACAAAATCGTATTTTTCCATACGATTTTAAAAACACCCCTAAGATCACAGTGAGACAGTGGAATACTTTAGGAATGGCCAGCGTTGATGATGTAACGACGTCTACAAATATCTACAAAGAGGGTTGTGGGTGATGATTGCGTCCAACATACAAATACTCGAGGGTAGACTGCATTACAAATAGTCACTAGAAGGACCTTGGGCTAGCATGGTGGTATGATGTGGATAAGTCTTAATGTGGACGAGCTGTTCCATTTGCTTTCTACTATATTATTTTATTTGTGATGCACCAAACCAAAATGTAATGTTGTACTGCAGTGTACTTTTTGAGTCGTTTCCTCCTATGCTGTATATACATATGTATGTCTTGTCTATTAGTCTCAATCCCCCCCACAAAAAAAATTAACTGTTAAAGAAATGTTTAACACTTATAAATTTGTATCTACATTTGGTTATATATCTGTCTGTCGGTCGGTCTGGGCTTACGAGAGCGCGGCGTGAGTTTAAAGTAACTAATGGCTTTTCTTTACATTGTGGGGTGATGCTCACATTGTTTATTTATTTTTTTATTTTGATATACAACAAAAGATTAAAGGCAAGGGACATGGATGTGTTTATCTATAAAATAAGTCTCACTGCCTAAATAAAAATAAGCTTTACTCAAATAAAGTGAAGAATTGCCAAAATAAATTGCAGTATGTTCATAACGATCGTAAAAAGTGGGTAATCAATATAAATCGTTTAGCAGATCAAGATCAACCACAAACAGAACTTTGAAATGGGTGATGAATTAAACATCGTTTTTTAGCTTACATGTTTCTGGGATAAGATACACCATAAACCAAAAGGCTCTGATGGTAAAACTAAAATCAAGTTGTGCTACGGAGACAGAGTCCACATGCATTGTAGTCCTCGTTAGTACATACTGTATGTACCTACGTGTACATGTACATGAACAACTGACAAGGTCCAAGTACGCATGTGCGAGGGTATTTGGGGTTTACATGTTAATTGCCCACGTTCGTCCTGGGAAAAATAATACGCTTACGGGGCATCACCTAAAAAAACGAACAAAAACAAGAGGTGTTCCGAGCGTTGCTCCGAACAACTAACAAGTCCTCTGTACTCACTTCAAAATAATTTGGGCTTTCAAATAAACGCTTACATTTTAAATTACGAAATAATTTCAAGTTCTAATAATTATAATTAAAACTTTGTGCATATATTTTATCAAATTTACATTGCCAACTAAACGTTAATCTGAATGAACAAATTTCAAGGACCAATAATTACATGATCTAGCTCCAACTGCCCCATTGGTTACGGATCTTCCTCCATTAGCAATGGTCCTTTTTTTCCCTTCGTTGTCTCTCTTCCTCGGCACAGGCTTGGCGCCATCATTTAAAGACTTAGCTTGGGCCTATTAATCAAAATATACATTGAGCATGGGCAATGAAAACTTGTTATACAATCCGGGCTGCTCGAACCATGATAAACGGAATGGGAAATGAAAATCATGATTACCAGTCCGGGGAATCGAAGTGTGTTGAGCACTTTATACTCAGTTCTTTCCCGAAAGAACCAGACAAAAAATCACATAGATTTCTTGGGTGTGATTCAAGTTCACGACTTTTGCCATTCTAGAGCAGATTTCTTTAACAACTGGACCACCGAGCTTGCCGGTTCGGTCGCTAGAAGCAGTTCGAATCCAATATTATAGCAGTGGGTACCACAAACATTTATATATGTAAAAGTTGCATTGGGGATAAAGAATACTATTGGTGTTTTTACCCATACACCGATATGTTTTAAGCACTGTGTACTCAGTACTTTCTCAAGTCTGTTTTTCACCACAGGACTCTGGAAAGTATATTACACAAATATAACATGTTAGAGGCTGGAGAATAGATAATACTATTTATATATTATAACTGACATACAAATCCTTGTCATTTGATTGATGGAACTTACATCACGTGTCATTCACTGTTACTCCCATCCGCATCGACGATCAAAAAGTCCTAGTCACCTATGGGGAATAGTATAGGTTTTTGCGGCCAATTTCAACAAAGTCTGTTCAAGTTAATACCCGTGTCTTTCAATTTCGCTTGAACATAAATCCTCGGGTACATCAACATTCAATAGTTGAAAAGAGTGGTTCAATTTTGACACTCTTGAGCATTTATTCGACAAATAAAAGCATTCAATTTAAAATGGTCACTTAGTTCATTCAATTTCGTCAAAGCCAGCAGCAACGGTCTGGTCGACTATAACTCTTTGGGTCGACTACGGTATTCATGTTCGTCAACTGGCAAATATTTTAGAAATGTTCGCATTCAAATTCGTTTTTTTTTTTTTTTTTTTTTTTTGGTATGGGCTTTCTGGTTCGTATTTGCCTATATAAAGGTAGATATTGTGAGGGTACCTCTCACTAAATAAACGTTTGAAGCCAAAATGGCTACCCGTGGTCATTACAGAAAAATGAGCAATGTAGATAGAGGAAGGCTAATTGAAAAGTGCGTGAGATGGTACAACAACAGCCAAACTTACATGCCGAGATGCCTAGCAAGTCAGAACATTTTAAGGTTAATAGGAACCAATTTCAGATATATAAACGTATAAGAAATAAACAGAAAAAGAAAATGACATGTCACAAAAATCCACAGGGAAACACTACACTGCTTTAACTTTATAACGATCCCTTTTTAAATGTATTTTTTGTTGTAAAAGAAAATCACATTAGTTAATGTTTAATTTGCAAGGTCTTAACATTAACGAATAAAGAAGATGACAAAAAGTGAATTTAAGACCAAAGCATACATGCAAGCAAGCAAATGCAAGTAAAATATTATTTATTGTTGTTTATACTTGTGTGTGCCATAAGACTTTATTTGAATCATGGGGGTAACAAAGCAAAATGAACATATTTGCATTTAAGACCAGAAATAAGAATTAAATGAAACGCATAAGACATATAATCCACACAATTGCCAGAAAAAGAACATTATCGCTAACTGAAAACGCAAGCATAAGCCATATTACTGATGTTGAATTTGAACGCTCAAACGTTAAAATCCGTTGCCCATAAAAAAAAAAAGAACAATAGGTACAAAATCGCAGTGCGCTTTGATGTCTCTGACTTTGATTGCACCTATTGGGAAAAGGTGGTGGATATTCAACATACGAATGGCGATCGTGTAGTCATGATTGCCTATAACAAATGAATGAAAATAGAGGGATCCTGAGTGCACGAAAACGAAATTGAATGCAATAATACCCAAAGAGAAACCCTAGTTTGACTGAATTAGAGAAATCGCGTGAACTTGAAAGCGCAATAATGAAATTGAATGATCTTTTGCTGAAAGTGGCCGGGAAAATCTATATTTCCCATTCAACAGCTAGGACCGTCCTTGTTCCCAAAGTTTTTAACCAGTAAAGTGCCGCTGCTAAAGCAAAGGAGCACCTGTGCAAAAGGTTGTAATTATCTCACCCCGCGTATTGCGCTGTTCTACCTCCGCGTATTGTACTATAAATTATTTAGGCTACGCGTCAAATTTGCTTGACCGCATTGACAACATAGTTGCTGAGCCCTTAAACAAGAAAGTGATTGTTACAAGTGTGATCTCAATGTGAAGAGGACGAGTAAACTTGCCATTGATACATGGGACATGTTATGACTCGCGAGATCACAACTTATTTTACTTATTTCTCAAAAAATATAATTGCCAGCAAAAATGTTTTGAAAAATATCTTTATACAGTGGAAGTTATTATGTAAAAGAATGTGAACATTATGGTGTTGTGCCACTACAAAAATAAATAAGCGTCGCATTAAATATTTTTGCGTCGCATTAGAATTGTTTGCGTTGCATTCGATTTGTTTTGCGTTGCCTTTGAATTTTTTGCGTGGCATTTTAATTCTTGCGTGGCATTAGAATTTTTTGCGTGGCATTAGAATTTGTGCATCGCAATTTGTGTGTGTGTGTGGGTGTGCCCTTACACTCACCAACTTACGGGGCACTTTACACAATGGAACAATGCTACCCCACAAGGTTTTCTTTGTTCTAGTGCTACCCCACAAGGGAATTCTTTAGAAAAGGGACAATAAGTTGAACAATGAAGTACCCCGCAACTGGTCATGTGTAAGGGTGTGTGTGTGTGTGTGTGTGTTTATTAATTTTTTTTTACTGGCAGGCAGGCGCGGATCCGGCGGTGGGGAACTCTTCACCTGGCACTGACACCGAAATATAAAGAACACTATTATGCAGGGGTTATTATCAGACAGGCCTGTCCCCTGCAAATATCCTAGATCAACCCCGACTGTCTGTAGTCTATAGTGTATTTTTATGTACATTTGCCTTAACACACACGCACACACACTATTCTGCATTAAAATACACTATAGACTAGTGACAGTCGGGGTGGATCCATGATATTTGCAGGGGGGGGGGGTAGGGGCAGCAGGCCCTTCGGATTTTTTTATGTCCGGTAATAACCCCTGCAGAATAGTCTTCTTCATGTTTTGGTGTCAGTGCAGCTGAAGAGGTCAAACCCCCCACCCCGGATCCGCGGCTGCCTGCCAGTAAAAAATAATTAAATAAATGCACTAAAAAAGCGATGAAAAAATTAAAATAAACGGAAACATTCTAATGCGATGCAAAACATTCTAATTTGACGTAAACAATTGTAATGCGGCGCAAACAATTCTAATGCAACGGAAAAATGCTAATGCGACAGAAAACATTCTAATGCGACGGAAAAAATTATGATGCTACGCAAACAATTATAATGCGACGCAAACAATTCTAACGCGGCGCAAAAAAATCTAGTGCGACGGAAAAATTTATGATGCTACGCAAACAATTATAATGCGACGCAAACAATTTCTAACGCGGCTCAAAAAAATCTAATGCCACGCAAAAAATTATGATGCGACGCAAACAATTATAATGCAACGCAAAAATTCAAATGCAACACAAGCAATAGACCGATTGCTCGACAATGTTTACATGCGGTCATGTGACCCCCTATCGTATGACGTCATACAGCTGATGAAAAAAATACATGTAAAAGTAGGCCGTGACACAGAGTGAGTACGAAAACAGTCGATTTTACTTTCGTTAAGCGATGGTTTAGTTAATCAGCCCCTTTACTTAAAGTAGTATGTTGTGGCATTAATTTAAATCACATCTCTGTTTCATAATTTAACAGAATTCTACTAAAAAGAGTTTTTTTTTAGCCATGCACTACCGGCGTCGGACGACTATTTATGTAGCCACCCGTGTGTTATTTTGTTTGTAATGTTGGCCTAAATCACTGTAAAAAAGGGTAAAGGACGTTGGAAAAGTGGGCATTAATACCTAGCCTTGCAGAATTTCAAATAGGCAAAGGAATCACACAGTTTTGGAAAGCAATTTCTTTGGAGGATTTCAGCTTCAAAACTTTAATTTTTTTGTGTTGAAAAGTGTGTGGTGATCACGGTCGTCGGCCTAACGGTCCGTCGCGCGCTGTACACATCGTGCACATTTATACGGTACTTTTACAATTTTCAAGACTTGCTGGAACTGTCCTTACTGGCTTTATTCAGCCACTTTCACGTATTTCTGGACTATCTTTCACAGATTTCGAGCAAAAAAAGCCTCGATCGAATAAACTAAATTCATTAATCATCGTGTACCGTACCACCCTTTCCTAGACCCAGTAACTGGGGCGCTGTACTCCCTTATTGAGATTTTTGACATTATCTGTCGTACTAGCGCCCCAGTCCGTGGTATATTTGGAAAGTGCTGCGAAGCATTTTTTTTTCTAAATCAGTTACAAAATTGTCAAAATTGCAACAGACACTCGACAGAATTGCTTGAAAATGGCCTACTGGCTTCTCCAAGTATTTACGGTGAAATAAAATGCATTTAATTGTACTCACGATCATTTTTGGTCCTCTAAATCGATGATTTTTAGCCCACTATCACGCATATATCAAATTTGCCGTTAGAATCGCCATTTTGTATGTGATACTCAACGACTGTTTCCTTATGTGTATAAACGCTGCAAGGATTGCGTGTTCGCTGAGGCCCTGACTTTCATATTGTTTTCCGCGCAGTCAACGCAAGATACCAGGCTGTGTGTAGCGCCAATGTTCGTTGATGCCCTGACATGCATATTTATTTGCGCAGTCAATGCAGGATACCAGGCTGTGTGTAGCGCCAATGTTCGTTGATGCCCTGATATGCATATTGATTTGCGCAGTCAATGCAGGATACCAGCTGTGTAGCCTGGTATCCTGTTGAGTATCACGTTCAAAACGGCGATTCTAACGGCAAATTTGAGAGTGGGCTAAAAATCATCGATTTGGAGGACCAAAAATGATCGTGAGTACATTTAAATGCATTTTATTTCACCGTAAATACTTGAAGAAGCCAGTAGGCGATTTTCAAGCAATTCTGTCGAGTGTTTGTTGCAACTTTGTAACCGATTCAGAAAAAAACCCGCTTCGCAGCACTTTCCAAATATACCGCGGACTGGGGCGCTAGTACGACAGATAATGTCAAAAATCTCAAAAAGGAGTACAGCGCCCCAGTTACTGGGTCTAACCCTTTCCAATGGAGGATTACGTGTGTATTTACATTTTATACCCAACAGGGGTCACGTGACGTAGGTCGCGCAATCGGTCTATTGATGTAACGTAAAAAAAAAAATCTATGGAAAGCCAAAACGCCAGCACACGATTCGCAGCACTCATACAACTTTACAGTAGCCTCAGTGTGTGTTTGACTACTCGTTGTCGCACCTTGATGCTTGTGTACTTTCCAAAATATAAGGCGGAGCTCATTATGCTTACATAAGCTCATTATGCTAATATAAGTTTAAAAAGTATTTGGTTCTTGGTTGGCCTAACGACTTCTCGCTACGATGTCAATCACAGCCTGCTGCTTACAATGTATGCACGTGTTCAAAAAGAAACTGCCTGAACTTATAGCAGATTTACTATATCCAGTAGATTTGTAGTTTGTCAGCAGCCGAGATATGACGACCGTTTATTATTTCTTGATCCAACTATAAAGCAAGGAACAGACTCTGTTCCCGGCTCTGTTCCCTAACGGACTTCATGCCTCCGTAAACGACTGTGTGCGTGTGTGTGTGTGACTGCGTATCGTCCTTATGGACTCTGTGCGTAGATAATTCGGGGCTCTAAGGGAAAGCGCAAAGACAACCTTGATCAGGGCAATACCTTTAAAAGAGCTTGTTTCATGATTGAAATAAGTTAATTAAGATACACGATTGCATTAGCAATACAGTACTGGATGAGTATGAACAAATCCAGACAATATATTAATGTTGCTTTTTTCTGTGATAAACATACTGAAAGACAACGAGGTATAAATTCTTTTCGTTTCGTTACACATATCTTTCCACATACTCGTCCGAAAAGTTTTTAAAGTAAAGACTAATCATTATGCTACATCTAAAATTAGTACAAATAAAGTACACAACCAGTTATTGAAAGCAAACAAAATTGAAACTGAGTTTTATGTTCATTTAAAGACAAAAGTAACACTGTTCCTTATTCTTTTTTTCATACTTTTGTTAAACATTGTTATAATTCTTCAGTAGGAAGAGTACGGTAAAGGTAAACAGTGAATTGTTTATAATGCATTAATAGTCATCAGTATTCATTACGTCATTTACCTTTTCTGGATCCTGTTGACGTTTATAATAGACTTTTTCTCCATAAACGCAGATCGCCACAACAACCAAACACAACAGCGTAACAAACTTCATGATTCTTGTACAGAATGCCTATCAGTCTAGAGAACTACCAGTCCATTCAACAAATGAACAAACTATGTCAGGTTTTTCAGATTTCAAACTCGAATTTGGGACTGAGAACTATCGTAACACAACCTCTGCTTTTATACACCACACTCGTGTGCTAATAATAAAAGTTAATTAATGTTGGATAATTAACGCTTGTTTGGGCCCTTTGTGTGTCCATATTGTCCGGTTTGTTCTTTGTTCCTTCATTTTCTCGTTGATATGTACAATAATTTTGCAGTACCGGGCGCGTAAGTTCATGTCTGTGTGTCTTCAGATTGAACTTCTCTTGAACGTGGTCCTGCCACTTCGCACGCGCTTTGACGACTATACTTCTTACATAGGTCCCAGTGACCAACTTGTCATATCAACTCTTGGTCAACATCGCTGACAATGAAATGGTTCGTATTAGTGTTTGTGACACATGGAATAAAAGCAGGATCGAGTTTCGATTGAGGTAGCGACTTCAGTTTATTTCTCTGTAAGAATGAAGACATACAAAGATCGTCTTGAAGATTTTCTTTAGAACTGAATTGTTTCCAAAGCATAATCGGACATAGTAATTTAATGGATACACTATAGATAAAAAATACTACTTAATGAAACGAACTTAAATATCCAAAGTACGAGTAAAGGACATAAACTTAGTGAGATTCCCGCCAAAACTTTCAATGGAACCGCCATCTTGAATTTATAGATTGAACGATTACATTTTCATTCCTTTAAGCTAAATAGTGGAAACCGATAAATGATACAAACATCCTATCCAATGCATCTTGTCTCACTGTTAAACAGCTCATTTATTATAAACTTAGAGAAATATAATACAAACAAAAATATAGAAAATGAGCATTTACCTGTAAGAATGAAGACATACAAACATCGTCTTAAAAATTGTCTTCAGAACTGAATTGTGGGAGTGCCCGCGCACCTTGCCGTGGAGGGCGCTCGATAAATTGAATTTAAATAAGAATGAAGATTTACAGGAACTAATTGAACTGTTTAAAGGAACATAAAACTAAAAATAAATGGGGTATGTTTTATACTTTTCACATATTTTAAGAACTTCTACGAATTTATTCCAGGAATTGTGAAATGTATAAACAGCACTGTGCTTTTCTTGCATCTACACCAGAAATGTCACTTAATTGTGGTGATAACGGTGCATTAAGGAAGCAATTGAAAGGGTGCTACCAGACAAGACGTGTACAATTTTAATGTTTGCTATTAATCTCTTCTTGGTATACACCCTCGCTTATACATGCGTCAGTTTTTTAATACTTGTTTTTACCGCATCTCATTCTATTTTGTAAAAGTTTATATAACTATTTTATATAAATTTTATAAAACTATTTGTTTTATAATGTAGATCACAAAGGCCAAGGTTAGTCATTTTTCATTACGATGAATTGATTGTATCTGTACACAATTTACTGGACATTGTTTTGTTCGTTTAATTTGGACATACAAATATTATATCTTAATGAGATAATAAAAGGATAGCTTGCTTGTTTGTAAACATGTGAGACTGCAACGGAAGTAGCCTAATTAAAATAGCCTGCAGATACTAATTAAGCCAACTTATTTTAATTAGAGTTTATTCAAAAGTCTTTGTTGTTTTTAAACACAAGGACAACATTCGTATAATGTAAAAACGTTCGGCAAAACAGGGGGTCATTGCCCTTTTCCCACAAATTGGGTGTCGTGAAGTTGGGTGTCTTGAAGTACCAACAAATTGTTAATTAGATGTTCCGACTTAGCAGTCGGAACAGGAACTGTTTTCGTTGGGATTATTATTAGCTGTTCCGACTTAGCAGTCGGAACAGGTATTGTTTTCAATGGGATTATTATTAGCTGTTCCGACTAGCAGTCGGAACAGCTATTGATTTCGTTGGGATTATTATTATTATTAGCTGTTCCGACTAGCAGTCGGAACAGCTATTGATTTCGTTGGGATTATTATATTTAGCTGTTCCGACTTAGCAGTCGACACAGGTTTTCTTTTTCTTGGGATTATTATTATAAGTTTACCCAGCCAATTTAAACAAAAGTCCATTCAAGTTAATACCCGGGTCATTCAATTTCGCTTGAAAATAAATCCTCGGGTACACCAGCATTCAACAGTTAAAAAGAGTCATTCAATTTCGACACGTGAACATTCATTCGACAAATAAAATCATTCAATTAAAATGGTCACTTAGTTCATTCAATTTCGTCAAAGACAGCAGGATAGGGCTGGTTGACTATTCATTTTCGTCAACTAGCAAACATTTTAGAAATGTTTGCATTCAAATTCGTTTCTTCGGTATGCCCTTTCTGGTTCGTATTTGCCTATATAAAGTTTAGGATACTATGAGGGGAATCCATTTCTACACTGTTGCCGAGTTATACCTCTCACTAAATATATGATTCTGAAGCAAAAAATAATGGTTGCCCATGGTCATTACTAAGATTGAGCACTGTAAATAAAGGGAGGCTGATTGAATGAAGTATTCGAGAGTTAATTTGCAAGGTCTAAACATTAACGAATAAAGAAGATGACAAAAAGTTAATTTAAGACCAAAGCAAACATTTACATTGCAAGCAAATACAAGCAAAATATTGTTTATTGTTTTTTGTATTGTTTATTGTTTTTGTATACTTGTATGCCATAAAACTTTATTTAACTGTTCTTAGACACATTTTAAAATTTTAATCATGGGGTACTCTCTTAAAGTTTTTGATTAAAATTTACTCTATTCGATTGAAACTAGGGACAGAATGCAAAATGTTTTACCCTGGCCTCAATCGAAAAAAGTTATTTTCAATCTAATTAGAGTGGATTTCAATCTAAGTTTTTTTAGTGTGTAACAAAGTAAAAGAAAAACAATTGCAATTAAGATCAAATATAAGAATTAAATTAAAAACTCATAAACAGATTATTCACGCAACTGCCGGAAAAAGAACATTATCGCTAACTTTAAACGCAAGCATAAGCCGTATCAAACTCATGTTGAATTTGAACGCTCAAACTGTTAAAATCCGTTACCCATAAACGAAAAAGAAAAGGAACATAAAAAAAATAGGTGCAAAATCGCAGAGCGCTTCGATGACTCTGAATTTGATTGCACCTATTGGGGAAAGGTGGTGGATATTCAACATAAGAATAGCAATCTTCTAATCTTGAATGCCTATAAACGAAATAGAATGAAAAGAAAGAGATCGTGAGTGCACGAAAACGAAATTGAATGCAATAATACTGAAAGAGAAACCCTAGTTTGACTGAATTAGAGAAATCGCGTGAGTTTGAAAGCGCTACATTAGTCCAGTGACTTGACTAAAAAGATGTCTCATACGACTAATGTTTAGTCCAGCAACATTTTGGCTTAGTCCAGCGACTTTTTATATTAGTCCAGCGACTTTTTATATTAGTCCAGCGACTTTTAATCTTGGTCCAGTATACTTCACTTTAGGTCATTCGTTGATTTGACTAATGGCATTAGTCAAAGCAACAATTTAAATTTTGCCTAGTTGGCATCAGTCAGGAATAAAAAAGGCCTTGCACATCATGTGTGGGGTAGTAAAACCTAAAGCAAGGGCATGCATTGCATACAAACTACAATGATTAGGATCATGTTTGTGGGCGTGCACGTACACATACACACGCCGTAGCCCCACTAGAAAAACAACAACATGCTAAACATGTTTCGTCCTTTTACAGTCGCTATATCTTGAAAATATACAAACTTTACATTAAAGTGTTCTACATTAAATTCTCAGTCTGGCAATATTAAAGGTGCACACCGGCTTCGTTGGGCTATTTGGGCTACACAATAGGCTAACATATGACTTCAAAGGTCTTTCAGGAATGGAGAAGAACGGTTGCTAAAAGAAACCATCAAATTTTGCCGTTTTTGAGCACTTTTCAAAATACGATTTATCCAAACCAAAAAAGTGGTTCGGATAAATCACGTGATCTTCGGAGTTAGTTTTACTTCCAGCCGTATAAGAGTAAATTAAATCCTTTTTTTTTTTACAATTATTCATGAGTATTTGACAAAAAAGACTTATGTATTCAGATTATTGATACAATTTATAAATAATGATGAAAAATCGAACGTAATCTTCACATTCAGAGGTGTCCGTGCAACCGAAGCGTGTCTTACGGCGCACCAGCGTGGGAGCTAGCGGAACGTAAACCTTGGGGCATATCCCGTACAGCCGGTGCCGTGTCTCGTGGGGCCAGAGGGACAAACTCCGGGGCATGAACTCCCCAGCTCGCCGGTCGGTCTAGCTGAAAGCGCGGGAGCTTGTCGGTGGGGTAGGGAGCCAGACCAACAATTATGTTTTTTTAACGAGGGTTTTAGTTTGTACCCCTAGCTGTTGTAACCATTGTAACGTGTTGCCTGCGCTACCCACACGAGCGACGACGATGGGGAATGTTTATCCCATACAGCTGATCTATCTACTTCTATGATAGCTGCATAATGTCCACTCCACCCAATCGCCACAACAAAAAACCGGTGGCAGTGGCCGCGGCCGGCCAGTGAAGTCATCGCCCAAAAAACGGGAGAATGCGAAAAGTGTGAAAATGTGAAAAGATGGTCCAAGATTAGGGACACTACCATTAGTTTTTAGACTGCAGCAGGCTGGCCACGATGAGAATATGAAGGATGTGGTCTTTGCCATAATTTTTATGGACATGTTTGTGTCATAGAACTGTATTGTGAATATGCCTGCGTATATTTTAATTCATGAAGACTCACATTTTGACAATATTTATGGTCAATCATGTCTGTGATGTCCACATTATGCCAAGCTTATTCTCTCCCTTTCTACATTTGAACACGACCTGACAACACAGATTAGTCCTGGACCCAACTGGCATTCGTCCAAGTAATTTTTTACAACATAGGGCCTACTTGCGATATAATGAAGAAACGTTCTCCATTGCAAGTAAGTTCGTCCAGTTCGTCGTACACAGAATACACTGTCTGTTTATGTCTGTTTTGTTATTTACACGTGAATTTGTGCTGGATGGATATGAAGTCTGGATCCTCATGCCTCATCATTGTAATAATTCATACATAAACAGAGCACCAGTCTACTTGCAACATTGCGCAACATTGGCACGTAAACTTTACAGATGCAACGGCTGAAACAGAGTATAAGCTGACCTTTGACCGTGTTTTGTTTTTTCACATTTTTCGTTAATTACGTGATATTTTGATGATTTTGTTTTAAGAACAACCATTTAAAAAGTGTTGTCTATTATTCCACATCACTAAATTAGGTAAACAGTAAGCCGGTGTGTACCTTTAATTATGGGGTGAAAGTCAGAGATTTTAAACTTGAACATAGTGATAAACTTCGCCTGCATGCTCCATTTTGACACATAATGCAAGGCCTAGCCGCCGTAAGTGCTGGCCTATGCATCCAGAGTTGTGGCCAAAAACACCAACAACTTTTCCACAGCATGATTTTAGACTAACGTCAGTGTAACGGTCTCCCTCTGGCTGAGGAGTCATTTGGGTCATAGTATGTTAAGGTTTTAAAAATGTAACGGGAAAACCAATATTCTCACCTTGTTTCTCAGACTGGCCAGAGCCTGGATTGAGCCTACACCTTGCCCTGTGAAGTATGTATAACGCCGAACGGGCGAGTATCATACGCATGCATGCTGTAGTTTGCAAGTTAACGGGTACAAGCTAAAAACCCAAGTTACGCACTAACTATATATTGACGTAGCCGCCAGGTACCAACATCCTGCTAATTCTCGGGCAATTTATGTTTTTTACACGTCTAAGGCGGGAACATGACCAATCTTACTTAGTCATAGCACCGTAGCTTCAGACCAGTCAAAATTAGTCAAAACCCAACATTTTGACTAAATCGTTTTAGTCCAAACAAAATTCTAGTCACGGGTTAAAGTTCTGACTTAAAGTGATTAGTCACAGCAAATACAAGATTAGTCTGGCTAACAGTACATTAGTCAGAGACACAGGACAAGGCAAACTTAGTCATTTTGACCAATTTATAAGCAAGATTGACTAACTATTTTTTACAGTGTGCTTGTTAATCACAGATTCAAATGTTGAGTAACGTTTGATCAACGTTTCAAACGTTTGATCATAGTATTTTGCGTGAATGTACAAACCATGAATGTAAAGTATGTGTTTTGCAGACGATATATATAGGACAACTGTTGTAGATAACTTCGTAGCAGTGTTAGCGCAAGGAGACAAATACAAAATATACCAACAGCAATAGGCGGATATTCACTGAAACTGAGGTCCGCCACCCTTCCCCCTGAAAGCCGGAAACAGGTGTGGCTTTGATACCGGTCTTCTGGGAAGGGCTTTAAAAAATAAATAAGGGGTAATTTGGGTAAGGGTCGGGCTGCACTTTATTTGAATTATGGTGTTGTACCTTTGTACCTTAATGTATATATTTGTCTTTTCAAACCCGGCAGAGATGCATTTCTATGGGGATATGCTAGGCGCATACTGAATTGAAGCATCAAGCAAACGAATTTTATATTTCTTCTAACAACATCTTACTGTTTTACCAATAGCACAATCATGCTTGTGAACAGAGGTGGACTACTCTGTCACTAAAGTGATTATACAGGGATTATTCTGCCCTTGAGTGTACAATCACAGGTCAAGTTTGAGTGGTTTAGGAATACGTTTAGGGTAGCGATTTGGGTTTGTCGGTGTGTCTAGCACTTTCTGCACACGAGTGTTTAGAGTTTTATGAGTTTTGTTCAAATCTCTGCGATTTCTGCGATAGTGATGACCATCGCTTTCCACTATGTTTCTTGATAACAATCGCTGGTTTCCATGTTGACTCATTTCTTATGTGTATGTTGTCTCGATCCGCTCTTTAAAGGTTTTAGTCTTTTAGTTCCTTTGTCGTAGTATTTCTTCTGGGTACTCTGTTTGCGTTCCAGTGCTTTGACGATTCCTCGGTTTGTTTTGGGTTGCAGAAGTTTCTCTGAAGTGGGTAGTTGCGTCCTTGTCCTACTGCCCATCAGAAGTTGTACTGGGGAAGGTAGATTTTCACGTGCTGTATTGCGATAATCAAGCAGAGCCAGATGTGGATCCTGTCCATCCTTCTTGGCTTTCTTTAGTAGGTTCTTCGCTATTTGGACTGTTTTCTCAGCTTTTCCATTTGATTGAGGGTATTTTGGTGACACCAAAGTATGAGTGAACTCATATCCCTTACTGAAGGTTTTGAACTCTGCTGATGCAAACTGTGGTGTGTTGTCTGATACTACTTCATTGGGAATGCCATGTCTCGCGAACTGTTGTTTGCAATAGTTGATCACTGGAGTACTCTTTGTGCTGGATAATTTGTTGATTTCAAAGTAGCCTGAAAAGTAATCAACTATTATCAGATACTGTGATGTGTCAAACTCAAATAAGTCTGTACCAACTTTTTGCCATGGTCGTGCTGGTATGTCATGACTTTTCATTGGCTCTTTCCGGTTCTGGTGTTGATAGGTTTGGCAAACTGTACACTTTCCAATTGTCTCTGCAATTTGTGCTGACATTCCCGGCCAAAACATGATATCTCTCGCTAGCCGTTTTGTTTTTTCCACACCTTGATGGCTTTGATGAAGCTTGATTAACATTTGTTTTCTCAAGCTTGCTGGAATTACAACTCGATCATTCTTGAACACTACGTCATCTTCAACTAGCAGTTCATCTCGGTAATCCCAAAATGGTTTCACTTGGGGATCGAGACATTGCTTAGCCCTGGTATAAATTTACCAAGGTAATTTACCTTACCAAGGAATTGTTGTAGCTCTTTCTTGTCATTTGGCTTGTGCATTCCTTGTATTACTTCGACTTTTCGTTCATCAGGTTTCAATTCTGCTGCTGTGAGTGTGTGTCCTATGTACTTCACTTCACTCACTCCAAACTTACATTTTTTTGATTTAGTTTTAAGTTCTGCTCTTGAGCTCGCTTTAGAACTTTTTCTAAGCGTTCGTTGTGTTGTTTCTGGTCAACACCCCATACTAATATGTCATCCATGATGACTTCAGTACCATCTATGTTGTCGAACATCTGTGTCATGACCCTCTGAAAGATTTCCGGCGCTGACTTTATCCCGAAAGGTAATCTTGTGTATCTGTAACTTCCAAATGGAGTGTTGAACGTACACAGCTTTGAGCTTTCTGTGTCAAGCTGTAACTGCCAATACCCACTGCTGGCGTCAAGCGTGCTGAATATCTTTGCTTGCGGCAGACTTGTCACTACTTCTTCGATTGTTTTCATTGGGTATTGTTCTCTTTCAATGGCATCATTTAGGTGTTTTGGGTCCAAGCAGATTCTTACTTTGTCTTTTTCTGGTTTGATTACTGTAACCATACTGCTTACCCACGGACTCAGTTCTTGTACTTTCTTTATTACTCCAAGACGTTCCATTCTCTGTAGCTCTTGACGTATTTTTGGTCTTATTGCTATTAGCACCTTCCTTTGCGGGTGCACTACTGGAATAGCATCTTGTTTCAGTTTTATGTGATGTTCACCTGGAAGCTTTCCAAGGCCTTCAATGACCAAAAATGGGCAAAAAACAGTCAAAAACGCCCTGTAGTGACGATTTTTTTGAAATTATGTGACGTCATCATGTAGAACTCGGTGAAATGAACAATTGTGGCAAGTTTCATCAAAATCGGTCGAACTCTTTGGAAAATACGGAGGGGGGCACTTTGTGCCCCTCCCCGGTCCCGTACAACCAAAAAAGCCCGGTCCTGATAAGGTTAAGGCCTACATTACAAACAAAATAACAGACGGGTGGCTACATAGTAGTCGTACGACGCCGGTAGTGCATGGCTAAAAAACCTCTTTGTAGTAGAATTCTGTAAAATTATGATACAGAGATGTGATTCAAATTAATGCCACAACATACTACTTTAAAATTCATCGCTTAACGAAAGTAAAATCGACTGTTTTCGAACTCAATCTGTGTCACGGCCTATTTCTTTACAGGTATTTTTTCATCAGCTGTATGACGTCATACCCGATAGCAGTAGGTTGGTGAAATTGTCTAATTTCTGTGGGTGGAAATAAAGTAATAATACAATTAAAAAAGCGGAAAATGCCATAACTTACAGATTTGTTTTAAATTATAAGTTGCTCACGTCCCGGACCATCAAGATCACTGTAACCTCTACGACCTTCAGATGAAAAAATAAGAGCTGTTTATGGTTACATACACGCAGTACACCCATACAAACATACAACATTGGGTGAATTATAGTAAGATATGATCAAATTTTTCATTTTTGGGTTATTGATCTTTATTTTGGGTTGTATTAGGTGTTGTACACGTATACTAGGCCCTAGTTCCATTGTGCTCACAACCCAGCTAACACACAACGTAACCACAACATTTCACAACGTTGTGGTTTGGTTGTCATAAGGTACTGATTTTACAACATTGTGACAACGTTGTGTAAGAACGTTAGATTGAAAGAAGGTGGTTGTATAAAGGTTGTATTTTGGTATTATTTGGAACGTTGTTGATGTGTTCCATGCAAGACGTTGTTAGAACGTTATATTTTGGTATTTTATACAACGTTTTCTTTCGGGATCACAACAACGTTATTAACGTTGTATATTGGTATTAATGTAACGTTGTCATTTTGTCCAAGGCCTCTCGTTGTGGCAACGTAGGATGTTGGTGTTTTTATAACATTATATTAATGTTGCGAACGTAACGTAGTGTAAACGTAGTATTTTCGTTTTCCGGTAATGTTGTGGTTATGTTGCAAACACAACATAGTGAAGACGTAGTATTTACGTTTTCCGTTAAGGTTGTAGTAATGTTCCAAACACAACGTACTGACAACGTAGTATAGGTTGTCCAGTAATGTTGTGGTTATGCTGGCAACACAACGCAGTGAAGACGTAGTATTTACGTTTTCCATTAACGTTGTATAATGTTGCAAACACAACGTACCGACGACGTGGTATTGAGGTTTAAAATTAATGTTGTGATGAAGTCGTAAACACAACGTAGTGGTGATGAAGTCGTAAACACAACGTAGTGGTGAAGACGTATTATTTATGTTTGTTATTAATGTTGTGGTTATGTTGCAAACACAAGGTAGTGAAGACGTCGTATTTAGGTTTTCCATTTCTGTTGCGGCTTTTGTTGCAAACACAACGTACTAGTGAAGACGTAGGTTTCCTAACATTGTGGTTATGTTGCAAACAAAACGTAGTATAAACGTAGCATTTTGGTAATGTTGTGGTCATGTTGCAAACACAACGTACTAATGTAAACTGGGGTGGGTTGGGGTAGAGCCCTATAAGGGTGGGACTGAGGTATACTATAGGGTTTCCATGTGTTCCATAATTAATGGAAAGGCCAGTTATTCTCCCCCACACCCCTCTGAAAAAAACTATAAAAAAAACCATATCAGCAAATAATACCCAAAACAAAAAAACAAAAGAATCCCCAAAAGAGGCCTATACAGAATTAAAAATGTTTACTATTTAAATTTCAAAAAGGTGATCACAAAGATGGGATGGAGCTGGTCGGACCCGGGAACTCCACAATAGATCCACCTATGGTACGAGCATGGAGGAACACAATATTTTATTCCTCCATGGTACAAGCTAGTCACAAGAATGTTGTGATTGTAATACACTTATAAACCCAATCATGGGAAAATTTACCTTTTGCATACCGACAACTTCGTCACACGAACCGTTGGTTATCGTTGACCAGCGTTCCACACGGCATACCAGTTTGCTTCATTGTATAGCCAGTCAACAAGTCATGCTGTTAATGGTAGGCTGTGCCCAACGATGGTACACGATAACCAATGGTTCATGTGTTATACACGAACTTCGGCTGATGCCATGCGCGATACAGCAACCATCATAGCGCCGAAGATGTTTGGTGTCGGTCAGTGATGATAATTTTCATAAAATTCCACCAAAAGGAGGTAGCACATGTTGAATCATCGAGGGAAACATTTTGCCCAAAAATCGCCGAAAGCCTCAAATCGCAAATTAATATTAAAGTTTTTGGCAATAGGGGCTAGGGTAACTATAACTTCATCTACATTGGACTGTACAGCTCAAGTCCGAAAGGAAGTTACCAAAATTAACGATGGTTTTCACTGATAGCAAGGAACAATTTCGGTGGTTATTTTTGTCTGCTGTGTGGGGAGATGCTCATTTTAATACGCAGTCACTGTTAAATAAAATGTCATCATTTTTGGGGGAACAATCCTTCTAAATATGGGTAACTTTCTTGTTGACTCACGTTGTAGACAAGGGAACCGGCAAGGCTGGACCAATTCCCCTTATAGCGATCACGGTGGGATTCATCAAATAAACTCTCAACGAAGTTCAATGCACGTTTCGTGGTCTGTCTTCACGCCTTTGCTTATGAGAATCTGAACTTCGCCGCAGCCGCCGTCTTGATAGAAACACATTTCATTAAGGATAATGGGGAGCACTTTAGTAGAAAGATATGCATGACAAAGAAATAATCATTATGCCGTTCGTCGCTTCCATAGCAACTTCTGTCTGAACCGCCCCAATCCACCCAACCCCACAGCTCTTGGACTGTTTTTCATGTTAAATGTAATACCTTTCGGTAAATCATGCATAAAAAAATCATGTTTTTCGATTATTTTGCAGAATACAACGTTGGTAAAATGTTGTAGAAACGTTGTATAGAGACAGTGCATAAATTTGCATAATCATATACTATAGATCGCAAGTCCCATTCAAACCTAATCCACCATTTGTTGTAATGAAATATTCAATGAACCACTAATTGGGGGTTACTC
>CAJVRT020000033.1:2500-32279 GCA_911728455.2 Marthasterias glacialis | reverse complement strand
TTATGGCTATTTTATTTATGGCTCCCCGTAGTTTCTCCAACCTTGGTTGGCAGAAAGTTTGGCTGTGACGTTGTAAAAGACAGGTCTACAGATCCTGGGGGACCCTTTTCAAAACCAAGTGCTCCAGCTTGAGATCCAACAGTAATAAATGGGTTGCAATAGGCGCCATCTTTGACGACAATTTCTATTTTGTCCCGTAGCTAGGTGAAGCTCTGTAAGTTTCAATGCAACTTGAGTTGCTTATCAACCAATCATGGAGGGAGTTTATGAAACGCACAAATGCCGCATGCAGGACTTACGTGTAACGCACAGTTGTGCGCCAATGTTCAGTCATTGTTATAAAAGATGGCTGATTTATCGCATGATTATTTGATTTCTGAAACCCTGAGCTATATTTTCAATCTCTCTTTCCTTACTGCATCTGTTCCTTCGAGTCTTAAAGTCGCTAAGATCATTCCCATTTTTAAAAGTGGTGAAAAGCGCAACATCAATAATTATAGACCTATCTCTATCTTACCTTGTTTCTCCAAAATCTTAGAGCGACTTGTCTTCAACCGTCTTTCCAACTTTGCTACTCACTTTCAAATTTCTCTCTGAAAAGCAATTTGGTTTTAGATCTAATCGTTCCACTGATATGGCTCTCATTGATTTAGTTGATAACATTACTAACGCGCTTAGTAATAAATTATGTGCCATTGGTGTGTTCATAGATCTTTCCAAAGCCTTCGACACCATCAATCATGACATTCTTCTTTCTAAACTTGACCATTATGGTATCAGGGGTGTTCCACTCCAATGGCTCACTGATTATCTTTCAAACAGATACCAGTACACATCATTTGCTAACTGCGACTCTAATCTTCTTCTTATTCAACATGGAGTCCCCCAGGGCTCTATTCTTGGTCCACTTCTTTTTCTGCTCTACATCAACGATCTTCAGCATTCTTCTTCTCTCCTCGACTTTACCCTATTCGCTGATGATACAACTATTTTCCATTCACGCTCTAATCCCACTTCTCTGATTTCTACTCTCAATGCTGAGCTTATTTCTGTTTCTTCTTGGTTTAAAGCAAATAAACTTTCTCAAAATACAGAATATGTACTTTGTTAAGGCTTTACAAGGGCCTGGATGTATGTAATTGACATCAAAACGAACATTCTACAACAAGAGTCTTGTAAAATCTGGAAATCCAGAAAAATCTGAAGGAATCTTATCCCTGTTAATTACTTAGCAGGAAAGCGGGGGAACCAGTTGGAACAATGTGAATTACTTGGCATTCTCAATAAATACCCATTTCTGCTGAGCGAGATACTTCTGTGCAAAGCCGATCTTTGTGTGTTCTGATCAGCTCTTATGAAAGAGCTCTTACCTCCATGGTATATGTTTTTCCCGATCCTGTTTGCCCGTATGCAAAGATGCACACGTTGTATCCGTCAATACAAGAGTGTACCAAGGGCTCCACTTCTTTGAATAGCTATGCACAAGGAGAGATAATTAGACGTTAAATAAGTGCAGAGTAAGGTTTTGTTGTTAGACTGGTCCCCTGTATAAATGGCATTACCAAAATGAATGGTTACACTGAAAACACACTAGAAGTTCCTGGAACACGATTATACTAGGTAGCTGGTACCCACGTATAAATCTTATCAATGAATTGGACTGTGGAAAACCAACTACAAGGTCATAGATCTCTAGCTAGGTAGGCTGTGGCATAGTTCACACGAAAAACGTTAACAGAGACAAAGACCCAAGGTGCTTTAGAAAATCAGTTAAAATCCCTCAATACAAAGATGTTAATTGCTTTCACTGAGAATTGTGAACTTACCTCTTCTTGCGTTGATGCTTCCTGAAAGACTTTGTCAACCTCAAAGGTGGTCGTCCGCCCTTTGTTTTTTAAGTACACAAGAGTGTCGTCATCTTCCTGGAATGTAATGGCACTCAAGGGGCCGGAGCCGTCCTCCCGGATGAAAGGACATACTCTACAAAATACACGAATATTCCCCTTGAGGTCCATTATTTCGTTTTCATACTTCTGTCTTAAAGCTAGCTCACAGTAATAGTGTTGAGGCTGGACAGGGCCTGGTCGATCTGTATTTGGACGAAGGTGAAAATTATGCATCACAAGAGAAACCTACCGTGGCGCTGTGCTATTTAGTAAAACGCTGTATCTAGTGCCATTGGTTTTGTGAGTTAATTTGCGATTTTTTTTGAAAGAATTTACATTATTGAAGTTATAATAGTTTGTGTTGTAAAAAGTATGTATTTGTGAAAAAATCCACAGGCATTTCACTCGGGTGGGATTCGAACCCAAAACCTTTGCAATTCCAGACCACATGTCTCACCAGTAGACCACCGAGATTGTCTGATGGCTAGAGGCAGTTCGGATCACTTTTAATAGACATTAAATGTGCATAGGGGATAAAGAATGTTATTTGTGTTTTCCCCATACACTGTTGTGTGTTGAGCTCTGTACACTGTTAGTGCGTCCATACTAACGATTGACAGGGACAACCGGTGATAGACCATTGGAACACATCCTATGGTAGTATCAGTGCTATGTATTTTGTGCATAATGTTTTAGCAATGACAACATGACATACATAATACAAGAAATTAAAACACAAAATCTTGTTCACTGTTGCATTATTGAAGCATGCTTGTACTCAGCTCTGCCAAAAGATGTTATCTCTTACACTTTAAAGCCCCAGCTCAACATTGGTAAAGTGTCTGCAAATGCTTCCATTCTTTGCACAAATCAAGATATTAACTTTGTAATGACACCGACCTGTGAAACTTTAAGCTCATTTTGTTCTTTCATTTGCGAGGAAACAGTAAAAATGCATTCAGAGTTTTCGTCTCGCTGAGACGAAAACTAATTTTGGATCTTATTTCATTTATTATTTAAAAACAATAACACTTCTGGCAGAAATGTCTCAAGGAAAGTTTTCTACCATCATTATCTGTATACCATGTAAGGTATATGTAAATAATTATGTGAACATTTATGTTTTTCTTCTTACATTGTTGAGCAGGGGCTTTAATAAATAAAGTGTAAGAAGTTTTAAGAAAACCCCATGCACAGAAAAACCATAGCTAATGCTTATGAGTGTATATACTCACCTCTTGTACCTCTTTCATTGCCTGGGTCTCTTGTTCTTTTAGCTGTGTGTATTTAATAATTGAATCAAATGAACACAAAGTGTACATAGCTCAGCATCTATTACGGCATCGCCCGTGGAATGCACTGAGTCAGGTTGCGTCACAGGAATGTATTTTTTTTTAAACTGCAACCAGGGGCTTTGTGTCCGGTGGGGCGGGAATTTTGATTTGAGGCGTGGCACCATGAGGCATTGTGTCACCTTGTATTAGATTGGCCAGGTGAATTTCAGACTGCTGTGACTGGAATTTGAGTTCGTTAATGGCTTCCGTTATTGCTACAGTGTTTTCTTGCATTATCTTCCCCAATTCGCCATTTCTTTTTAATCAGAAGAAAAATAGGGTCCACAGTTCATCCGTTTGCTTTTTGGGTGGTACATTAACAGAACCGTTACTTGGGGGTCTGATGGAAGAGTTGCGGTGTATTCGATTTCAATCAAACCCTTTTCATGTAGCTATTGCAGTTTTGTTTGGAGTGCTGGAAATTCATGAAAGTCGTCAATTATCACAGCTCCTTCTTAGATCTTATTGAGACAATAGTTTCAGCAAACTGTGCACCAATACCTGTTAAGGTAGTTAGTTTTTTTACAGATGCTTTGTTTATGTTTGTGGCCATGGTTGGGCACTTAAAGTAATAATTTATGAAAAATAATACTTTACAAGTTGTGTCGAAATCTGCTAAAATTTAAACTGGTTTACACCGTGTCACTCGCTTGTTACTGCCAGCGCTACTGTCGGGAGTGATGCGCGACAGTTTGACCTGACTAGCAGTAAAATGTTTTGATAGTAAAATACACGCCTTTTCAGTGAAACGCAAAGCTCGTTAATTTAAAAACATATGTCGAAGCTCACATAGGTTTATAGCAGACTTCAGTAAGACTATACAATAGCAATAATAACTAAATTACAAATAGTTTGAAGAATTAGCGATAATTTATATCTCGAGTAAAGTAAAGTAAAGTAAAGCAAATTCGACAGGTGCCGGACTTGCTTAATTAATAGTATAAATATGGCCAAAAGTGAAAAATAAACTGTATAAAGTGTTTTGCCGTACAAAAGGCTGGGAGTACACACACTGGAAATTCCACCGTGTGGGTATGCCACGCCTTTCAAGTAAGCAAAAAGTGCTTGTCTAATCTGACGAAATGTTTTTAGTGAAATTTGTAAATTTTCTGTGCAATTGCACGCAACAATTAATCCTCGTCGCCAATGTTGTGGCTGCTGCTAGGGATTTATCCTAGCAGCAGTCTGTATTAATATTTACCAAAGACGTCACCGTCCTAAGGGTTGAGCCGCGCCTCTCCTTGGGGTTGCAGAAACACTCCAATGAGAAGAAACATTCACACAGTTTGTCATCAGGAGCACGACTGACTTGTGGCTCGGTCGCTAGAACCAACGCCCAGGCCACGGTCATGCATGACTACTTTATTACGTAACTGTTAACTGTTCCCACAGGGGACCACTCACGACAACAAATTTAATTAAACAAGTTATTCAAAAACACTAAAAACCGACTGCCTAAAACAGTCTCTAGGTCCAACGGAGGGTTGCGAAAATAAAAATAACATTGTTTTATTGCCACCCGCCCCTTTAGATTTACGTGGGATTGTTAGGCCTATGATAACATGGTGGTAGATTATGTGACTCTGCCTGTGTAAATGAGACACTTTGAGGTAAAATTCTAAGTCAAAATTTCATCATGTAGGGCATCTTCCAAGGATTAAAAAGACACCAAACTGGGCACCCACCATTGAATCATGAGTTGCTGGTGGTAGAGCATGATGATACTGTTAATGCAGGTCACTTCTCAGCTGAAAGAATCCATTCATCAGGTAATTTAATTAAAGTTATTAATACATTAAACAAATCAAAGCTGCCACCAGTACCACCATTATGACCATAAAGCATAGGTGAACTGACTAAGTACTTATTAGTTACTTAGGGTTAGTTAGCTAATATTTTTTTTAGTAAACTGAATGAAATATTAGTAATATTGCATTCATTTTTCAATCATCATTGATTCATGGTTTTGTTATTGCTTAATTGTATTTACTGATTAGTGGTACTGACTCTGATACAAGGTGTGGTATTGTCGATGCTCAGTTTACTTGAATTTTGATTGAAACCCCATCTTCTAGCAGTGGAATCTCAACTACTTCAATCATGTACTTCAAAGTCTAGCCCAACTTACAAAGTAAACTGATCTATTTTTACTTGTATAGGTTCAAAGGGTAGACCAAAGATTAACATATTTGAGGGCGCTGTTCTGTAGCTGCCAGTGTTTATTTTTCTCTGCCAGTGCTTGCTTATTTTTATCCGTTTAATCTTTGATGAGTTTTTGGCATCGTCTTTATATTTATTGATGACGTGTTTGGTAAGCTTTCTGTGCTTATTTGTGATATATTTTTGTGATTTATCCGATACGTATTGCTTGTTATTTTGATGTTTTTTGATGTGTTTTTTATCTCCGGTCGAGTTCACTATTTTGTAACGTGTATTCACCATGGCTGTTGCCATTAGTGCCCGTGCTCGTCTGTTGGTGTTTTTACATCTGCTTTTTATCCTACATAAGTCTCAACTGGTTCAAATCTTTGCTAATGCTAAGACTGTCAGAAATGAGTATTTTGTGTTGTCAGATCAGTATATGTGTCTGACTAATTTTGTTGTGCCAATCACACCCTGTCATGGGGTAACATTACAGCTGTGCCGTACTGGATTTAATTTCTCAAAAGTTCCATTAGTCAAATGGTCCAAACATGGCCAAACAACTCTAGTTATTCCTGGTCATGACCCTCCACATGATATAACAATATTCATGGATATTTCTGTTAACCCAGGCCCTCGTATTGGATGCACTAGCAATGATGAGTTGCATTTTATGCATACAGAAAATTCGCATTCTAACATGTCTAGTAGTACAACTATAATGTATTCTCGTAGTCAGCTTTTTAAAATCCGTAAGACTTTTTATCACTCCATTCAGCCTGGATTGTTTTCGATTCTGAAAGCGAATGGAATTTTTCGGTTCAGGGGTAATAGAGCGGGTCATTGTAACTATAAGTGTAAAATTCCTGTTCACATTGGTCACCGGCTTGATTGTGTTCATAATAGGTTAGCTTTGGAAAACCGTACTCCTGTCCTTAAACACATTGTTGTAAATCCTGCCGATTCATCTTAAACTTTGTTGCCTAAATACTAGATCTCTTAAAAATAAAACAGCCGATTTTGTTTCTTATGCTATTAATAGTAAGGCTGATTTGTTTGCCCTTACAGAGACTTGGTTTACAGATATGGATGTTGCCCACAAGGTTGAAGCAACTCCACCTGGTTTTAGATTGCTAGATCATCCCCGGAAAAACCGTGTGGGGGAGGCACTGCTTTGTTGTTTCGTGATCATTTGAATGTCAAGAAAATTGCTGGAGATGAATTAGATTCATTTGAATTCTCAGAATGGTCTGTAGGGACTTGTGATCATTTACAGGCCACCTTACTCAGTTAGCCACCCTTGTACAGTTAATCGGTTTATCACTGATTTTGCCGATTATTTAGAATCCATTATTTTAGCTTCTGAACCAGTTTTAATAACTGGAGATTTTAACATCCATGTTGACATTTCTGACGATCCAAACACTATACGTTTTTTAACACTTCTTGAATCCATGGGTCTCCAGCAACATGTTAACAAACCTACACATGAGATGGGTCACACACTAGATCTTGTTATTACCCGGAAATCGGACATGGTTCTTAACAGCCCCCCGACACCTCACCACCTTTTTTCTGATCATTTTTCTGTAATTTGCAATTTGCAACAAAACAAGTCTTCTTTTCCTGCTAAACAGATTGTTTATAGGGATATTAAATCCATTGACATTAATTGCTTGAAAAGTGACTTAGTCTCTTCTAGGCTGTGCAGGGACACTCCTCAAGGTCTTGAGGAGCTTACGAATTGTTATAATACTACACTAGCTGCTATCTTCAACACACATGTCCCATTAAAGTCAAAGATGGTCACCGCTAGGCCCCGTCTTCCTTGGTTTAATCAAGAAATCAACTCTGCCTTGAGGATGAGGAGACGTGCAGAAAAGAAGTGGCGACGAACAAACATGGCCTCTGATCTTTCAGAATATAAGCTAATAAGAAATAAGGTAACCTTTCTTCTTAATAAAGCTCGCTGCAATTTCTACAAAGACTTTATCGAAAGTAATAGTTCCGACCAGAGGAAACTATTTAGAGCATCTAAAAAGCTGCTTGGGCATAGTGATGACGTCCTCTTTCCACCTTTTAAAGATAAAATGACTCTTGCTAATGATATGGGTAGCTTTTTTGTAAAGAAAATATCTAATATTCATGCTAAACTTGATGACTTGGAAGTTTCAACCTCTGTTGACAGAACGTTCTCTTTTACATCTGAAACATTGTCCAGTAATATCCTGTTTGATAGTTTCATACCATTAACCGAGTCACAGGTAAAACAGCTTGTTGTCAATTCTTCTAAGGGATCTTGCACTCTGGATCCCATGCCTACTAACCTTGTGGGTGAGTGCCTTGATGTTTTGCTTCCAGTACTTACCAAAATTATAAACTCATCATTAGTATCTGGTACATTTCCTACTGACTGGAAGGAAGCTTTAATATGCCCTTTATTAAAAAAACACAATCTCGATATGAAATTAGAAAACTACCGACCAATCAGTAACTTGCAATTTATTTCTAAATTAAATGAGAGGGCCGTTTGTGACCAACTTTATTATCACATGTCAAAACATTCCATGTTTCCAGTTTTCCAATCATCTTACCGGAAGCATCACAGTACAGAGACGGCTCTTATAAAGGTTAAAAATGATTTACTGATGAGGATGAATTCACAACATGTTATTCTGCTTATCCTTTTAGACCTGAGTGCAGCGTTCGATACTGTTGATCACGTCATTTTATTGAAACGTCTGCAGTATAAGTTTGGAGTCACTGGCAAGGCCCTCGATTGGTTTTCTTCTTATTTGTCAGGTAGAAGTCAACGCGTATCTATTCAAGGTACCTTATCAGAAAAGTTTAATATCAACTGTGGTGTTCCTCAGGGATCCTGCTTAGGACCATTTTTATTCATTGTCTATGCCTCTAAATTGTTTGACATCGTTGAGCATCATCTGCCCGATGTTCATTGTTATGCCGATGACACTCAGCTGTATCTATCTTTTAGACCTGATGATATATCTTGTCAAGCTGCTGTAACTATAATGGAAGATTGCATAAGGGACATCAGGCAATGGATGTTGCATGACCGACTTCTAATTAATGATGCTAAGAGCGAATTTTTGATCATCGGATCAAAGCAGCAGTTGAAGAAAATTAATATTTCCAATATCATGATAGGTGATGCTAAAGTTTTTCCTACAACATGCGTTCGTAATTTGGGGTCATGGTTTGATTCAGAACTTACAATGAACACCCACATCAATAAAGCTTGCTCTGCAGCCTTTTTCACCTTCACAACATCAAACGCATCAGTCAATTCCTAACACAAGACTCTCTTTTAAAACTAATTCATGCATTTGTGACTAGTCGTCTTGATTATTGTAATAGCCTTTTGTATGGTCTGCCAAAGTCACAGATAGCTAAACTACAAAGGGTTCAAAACGCTGCAGCCAGAATTGTTACTAACACACACCAGTTTGAACACATTACACCAATAATTCGTCAATTACATTGGCTGCCTGTTTCCTACAGGATTAATTTTAAAATCCTTTTGTTGACCTTCAAAGCTCTTCATGGTCTTTCTCCAAAGTACTTACAGGATCTTGTTTCCATCCGGAAGGTATCTTCATATCAACTTAGGTCAGGGAATAATGGTATTTTTTTGGATTATCCTTCTGGTAAAATGTTGACTACATTTGGTGATAGAGCTTTTTCTGTGGCCGCCCCTAAGCTTTGGAATGCACTACCGTCTCATATACGTAGCGAGCAGAAACTTGCCTCTTTTAAATGTATTATAAAAACCCACCTTTTTAAAGCCGCTTTTTAGTGTGTCTTTCTTCTATGGTCGCCTTGCCAGTTAGTTTAGATTTTTAGCATAAGATAGGGTTAGAGGCGTCTGTCTCCTGAAAAGGTCAAAACATTACCGATGCCAGCAGGGATAGGCCTATGTAATAAGTAACTTTTAGTTCTCTGTTGGCGGGACAGACGTATCCCCATACTGTGGTTTGGGCACTGGCCTGGTGACCAGTCTTTTTTCTTTGTCTTTTTCTTCCATTCTGTGCTTTTTAACATGTGTTCTGCGCCTTTGATCATTTTGTATGTAAGGGGCGCAATATAAATTTTAAATATTATTATTATTATTATTAACATTCGGAGGAACCGATGGTGCTAAAATTGAGAGACACTACAAGGTACATGAGAATACCTCCCCTCCCCCACCCCCATCACCAGTGCCCAGTTTCACCAAAGATACTAGAAATACAAGATAGGACACTCGTGCCGTGCTCGGTACCATTATGTAATGCCTTTTTACCTACCAACTGCATGATGGCGCCCTTCCCCATGTGTCAATTATGCTAGATTGGTTGCCGAATACCAAATGTTCGATCTGCCTTCACCTTTTTTAGTTGGTGGGATCGTTTGGCCCAAGTTTTCCATTTAGTAGGCCCTGTCTTTTGTTTTACCTACCAAACGACAGGGGGCGCCCCATTTGCGTTTCATGTTTCTAAATAGAGTGTTCAATCTTTTTTTTGTAGTATCTTTGGTTTCACAAAGCCTGTTTTAAGCACAAAAGCTGGAAAAGTTTCCATTTCCGACTGCCACTTTCTAAGGGTTTTTTAAAGATTTTTTATTGGATGTTGGGCTTTATTTCTTTCTTTTTTTAATATTCCTTTCGAGAAACTGGTAGCTAAAACGCTAAACATTGATCTTAAAAAACAAAATTCAAAATTCATTTAATTGGGCGGCTGGCACTTTCGCGCATTCATGCCAACAAGAATTAAAATGGCATTTAGTAATTAGCGTTGTCAAGCCCAACACATACGTGAAAAGGGCTTATTTTTCATGATTTCGACACTTTGTAATCTTTCAAAGTGCCCGTTCCTCTCTACTCTGTATACATTCTGTCAATCTTTCTGGATAGGTAAGGATATAATTTTAGACCTACATTAAGGGAGATAAAGTGGCAGCCGTATACAGCATTTTAGCCAAACATTTTACTAAGCACAGACAAATCTTGCTTAGCAGACACAGGTTTCCAGCCAACATTGCATATTATTAATGTGCGACTGGTGCTTGACTCATATTTTGCTAAAACTGTAGTTTCTGCTGAACAGCTTTTTGTATTTGGTCCCAGGTCTTGACCAATTAAAATCTATAACTATTGTTATTAAAACTGTTCAAAGTATTTTTGATATAAAATAGCATGTACGCATCAACACAATACCTCCATCTACCATTTATAAAAATGTAAGCACTTTGGCTTAATCTGGAAACTCAAAGCTAGCTTTGCTCATAAGCATGTACATGTATCAAGCATTGCCACTTTTTTGTTGATAAACCTTTCTTTTGGCCAATTCCATTTTCAGACATCATGCTAGCCTGTCCACAACCTATTCCTCATCTGTCTTTCAGCTGGGCCCAATTTCATAGAGCTGCTGAAGCACAAAAAGTACCCAAGCACAAAACAATTTTGCTTACCAGAGTAAGGTCACCAGCCAAAATACTTGTCCACATTTACTGTCTATGACTGGTTTCGGGCTTACTTTTGCACTGTAGAAAATTATAAAGTATAATTTTCTGCTTTAGAATGGCAATGGTCATGGGTTCGAATCCCACCCGAATAATGCCTAAGTGGATTTTTTCAAAGGACGGGGGAAAGTACTGAGTTTACAGTGCTTAACATAATGGTCGGTGTATGGATAAACACAAATAATGTTTTGTTTTTTCTGCTTTAAAAGCAACTTTTTGAAATTGGGACCTGGCTATGAAGACTCCTAATGAATTTATGTCAGTTTGGATAGAAATGACATTGTGTATGACAACAAATTCTCAAATTGCTCCTTTATTTTACTGTGCAGGTGTCTGCTTCTTACATACATAAAAGGCTCAAAGCTGAGGGTCTACAGACATCAAAATGATTTGCACAAATCAGTCTAAATGACTTAAAAATAGACCGTGCGTGGCTTGACGAATGATTTTCCAAATGCTGGATTTCGGGTTTGTATACAATAAACAAAAATTTCATTTCTTTTTAAGGGTCCCCAGCTCATGTTGTTAGGGTTGGACATCGTTCAATTTACCATGTTAATTTTTTGATAGTTTATTAAATTCTTGCTCCATGTACTTAGTATAGCAGACATTCACCTTACCAATATCAACTTTGAATGTTTTCAATACATTTTGTTTTGTAATCATCAGTATGTGTAGCGGAGTGTACATCTATTCATCTATCTTTACATTTGTCTTGACAACCTTTTTCTTAATTTTCAGATGATGGGAGGGCTTTTACGTAGACAGAGCCTGATTATTCAAAGGGAGAGAGAGCGAACTGCTCTGAGAACAGTTGACCCAGACATTGTACGGGGTACTGGAAGAGCAAGCCACATTACAGGAAAATCTGTACACAACCAAAGAATTGAGAGACTGTGGAGAGAAGTTCACATCCAGGTAAGGACACCATATCTTGTCATGACCAGAAGATGAACTGAGCCTTCAAATTGATTTCGTTTTTGAGAAAATATATTATGCGTAGATTTGTTGTTTTGGATAAATGCCACTTTTGATACTATCCACACATCACCCACTTCGATTTTTTTCAAATACTATGGATTGCTGATGCCTTAAATGTAGCATGGTTTTAAAGTATTCAATTTTCATGTTTGAGAGGGCAAGGACACTTTCATTTTACAAAGGGTACCTTAGAAAATCTGAAAGTTTATGGCAAAACCTTTAAAGGGGCACCAAGGTCAAGACCCTGGTAATGTAATGCCACCCTGCATATGGTGCACGAAGCATCCATGTTACTGCATGTACTTTGATGTAATAAGTAATATATTTTTGTCTTGAACTGGAAACGTCAGTAACCTTCCAGCAAGCCTGATTTCAACATTTATTGGTCAAATACTCAAATAATGCATACTTAAAACCCTCAGAGTAGCCACGAGGATAAAAAATAATCCAATGGTTACCAAATATGGTCATAATTTTTTTTTCAATGGGCCAATAAGGCCAAGATTCCATGTAGTCCTCACCCCTGGTACACCCCACAAGCCTGTAGACTCCCATTGGACAGACCCTAACCAGTGCGGAGTAAGGAGTGTTGAAAGACAGCAGCCACCTGTCTCAGTGTAGTAATTGATTGACCTTGTGTCAAGTATTCCCTTGGGACAGGGTGGTATGCACTTTGTGAAAACAACTTGCGCCGCATACTGGTCGTAAATAACATAAATAACACAAGTCTAAGTCTTGACTGGCACTCCAATTCACTAATTATATAGATTAAAATAGGTTTGGGCTTGCTGTTGGGGGTTTTACGTAAAAAAACTGGGTGGATAAAAAAAAAGACTTATGGATGAACCGCGTGAGTTTTTTTTGTGGCTGCTCTGAGGGTTAAGAAAGGCTGTTAAACAATTGCATTGAGAGTCATTTCACGTAAATACTTGACGTAATATGTCCTTGGTCAAAAAATTTAATTTTGTCAAAACTTTTAAGGATGAAAGGACTTGGTGTGCAAGTAAACAAAATATAATTTTAACCAATAAACAAGTACAAAAAATAAAATTGTAGCCCGTTTCCATAGTAACAAGCCATTGTGTGTTTTGGGCATGGTTTTAGAACGGGCTTATATTTAAAAGTTTACCTAGCCAAAATGCCAATTATCATCCTTGCCCTTACTTGAGTAAAAAAATATTTTCTAAGTGTCGCCCTTGTACTATTTTTATAACATGCCTTAAAGAATTTGTTTACTTGCACCCCAAGTCCTTTCATCCTACAAAATATGATAAAAAGATTTGTTGACTGTGGACACATACAAATGAGCGTTGTGTGCCGCTGTGCTGACAACAAAATGCAAAAACGGCATTTTATCATATAGGATAACAGGAATTGTTTGGCAATATTTGGCGCAACATTGTCCTTTCAGATTTGTTTCCTGGGTAGAGTGTATTCAAATATGAAATTAATTGACCTTTTTATTCTTTTCTCAGGTTCTCATGCACTTCATTAGGAGTCTTCATAGCCAGGTCCCAATTTCAAAAAGTTGCTTTTAAAGCAGAAAAAACAAAACATTATTTGTGTTTATCCATACACCGACCATTATGTTAAGCACTGTAAACTCAGTACTTTCCCCGTCCCTTGAAAAAATCCACTTAGGCATTATTCGGGTGGGATTCGAACCCATGACCATTGCTATTCTAAAGCAGAAAATTATACTTTATAATTTTCTACTGTGCAAAAGTAAGCCCGAAACCAGTCATAGACAGTAAATGTGGACAAGTATTTTGGCTGGTGACCTTACTCTGGTAAGCAAAATTGTTTTGTGCTTGGGTACTTTTTGTGCTTCAGCAGCTCTATGAAATTGGGCCCAGCTGAAAGACAGATGAGGAATAGGTTGTGGACAGGCTAGCATGATGTCTGAAAATGGAATTGGCCAAAAGAAAGGTTTATCAACAAAAAAGTGGCAATGCTTGATCCATATACATGCTTATGAGCAAAGCTAGCTTTGAGTTTCCAGATTAAGCCAAAGTGCTTACATTTTTATAAATGGTAGATGGAGGTATTGTGTTGATGCGTACATGCTTTTTTATATCAAAAATACTTTGAACAGTTTTAATAACAAGGGTTAGGGTTAGGGTTAGGGTTGGGGGTTATAGGGTTGGGGTTAAGGGTTAGGGTTAGGGTTAGGGTTAGGGTTAGGGTTAGGGTTAGGGTTAGGGTTAGGGTTAGGGTTAGGGTTAGGGTTAGGGTTAGGGTTAGGGTTAGGGTTAGGGTTAGGGTTAGGGTTAGGGTTAGGGTTAGGGTTAGGGTTAGGGTTAGGGTTAGGGTTAGGGTTAGGGTTAGGGTTAGGGTTAGGGTTAGGGTTAGGGTTAGGGTTAGGGTTAGGGTTAGGGTTAGGGTTAGGGTTAGGGTTAGGGTTAGGGTTAGGGTTAGGGTTAGGGTTAGGGTTAGGGTTAGGGTTAGGGTTAGGGTTAGGGTTAGGGGTTAGGGGTTAGGGTTAGGGTTAGGGTTAGGGTTAGGGTTAGGGTTGGGGTTAGGGGTTAGGGTTAGGGTTAGGGTTAGGGTTAGGGTTAGGGTTAGGGTTAGGGTTAGGGGTTAGGGTTAGGGTTAGGGTTAGGGTTAGGGTTAGGGTTAGGGTTAGGGTTAGGGTTAGGGTTAGGGTTAGGGTTAGGGTTAGGGTTAGGGTTAGGGTTAGGGTTAGGGTTAGGGTTAGGGTTAGGGTTAGGGTTAGGGTTAGGGTTAGGGTTAGGGTTAGGGTTAGGGTTAGGGTTAGGGTTAGGGTTAGGGTTAGGGTTAGGGTTAGGGTTAGGGTTAGGGTTAGGGGCATGGGTTGGCCCAAAAGTTACCCCCCCTTTTCTCACTTTTTCTCACTTTTTTAGCCCGGTTTTTTTACCCTAAGGTTAGAAAAAGTGATACTCGAAGTGAGAAAAAGGTGAGAAAAAGGTTAGACTCTCACCTTTTTTCTCACCTTTGAAAATTGGAAAAAGGTTAGACAAAGGTGAGAAAAAGGTTAGACAAAGGTTATACTCACTTTTATCTCACCTTTTTCTCACTTTTTTCTCACTTTGCAAAGGTTAGAAAAAAGGTTACATGTCACTTTTTTCTCACTTTCCAAAGGTTCGAAATAAGGTTACATGTCACTTTTTTCTCACTTTCCAAAGGTTAGAAAAAGGTTACATGTCACTTTTTTCTCACCCAATTCTCACTTTTATCTCACCTTTTTCTCACTTTTGTCTCACCTTTTAAAAATAGTTAAAGAGTAGACAGAGGTGATACTCACTTTTATCTCACCTTTTTCTCACTTTTGTCTCACCTTTTAAAAATAGTTAAAGATAGACAGAGGTGATACTCACTTTAATCTCACCTTTTTCTCACTTTTGTCTCACCTTTTAAAAATAGTTAAAGATTAGACAAAAGGTTAGATCTCACTTTTATATCACCTTTTTCTCACTTTTTTCTAACCTTTGAAAGTGAGAAAAAGGTTACAAAAAGGTTAGATCTCACTGTTATCTAACCGTCCAAACCACGCCCCCAGGTGAGAAAAAGGTTACATCTCACCTTTTTCTAACCTTTTTCTCACTTTCATCTCACCTTTTTCTCACTTTCATCTCACCTTTTTCTCACTTTCATCTCACCTTTTTCTCACTTTCAAGGTGAGAAAAAAGTGAGAAAAAGATGAGATAAAAGTGAGATTTAACCTTTCATCTAACCTTTTTCTCACTTTTGTCTAACCTTTGTAAATTAGCAAAAGATGAGATAAAAGTGAGATCTAACCTTTCATCTAACCTTTTTCTCACTTTTTTTTAGGTGAGAGTGAGAGTGAGATAATAGAGTGTTTCTTTTTCCAAAGTGACAAGGGTGGGTCTCACCTCTCCTGTGATTGCAGTATCAACTCCAACAGTCAAGTCTGGGCCAGGGCCACTAACGGACAAGTCAAGGTTAGAGTTAGAGTGAGAGTGATAGGTGAGAGTGAGAGTGAGATGATAGAGTGTTGTTTTTTTTTCAAAGTGACAAGGGTGGGTCTCACCTCTCCTGTGATTGCAGTATCAACTCCAACAGTCAAGTCTGGGCCAGGGCCACTAACGGACAAGTCAAGGTTAGAGTTAGAGTGAGAGTGATAGGTGAGAGTGAGAGTGAGATGATAGAGTGTTGTTTTTTTTCAAAGTGACAAGGGTGAGTCTCACCTCTCCTGTGATTGCAGTATCAACTCCAACAGTCAAGTCTGGGCCAGGGCCACTAACGGACAAGTCAAGGTTAGAGTTAGAGTGAGAGTGATAGGTGAGAGTGAGAGTGAGATGATAGAGTGTTTCTTTTTCCAAAGTGTCAAGGGTGAGTCTCACCTCTCCTGTGATTGCAGTATCAACTCCAACAGTCAAGTCTGGGCAAGGGCCACTAACGGACAAGTCAAGGTTAGAGTTAGAGTGAGAGTGATAGGTGAGAGTGAGAGTGATAGAGTGTTTTTTGAAAGCGTCAAGGGTGAGAGTGAGATGTAAGAGCGTTTTTTTCTTTTTCAAAGTGTTGAGGCGATCTCATCTCACAGAGTCAATGCTCGTGCAGGGCCACTGAGTCAGAGTGAGGGTTAGAATTCATTTTTGGCTTGGAAGCTCAAAACGGCCGGGATGTAAGGCCAAGAGATCAACTACATCTTTTCATCAAAATGGAGAAAAGGTCAAAGGTCAAAGTTAAGGGTCAAGAAAATTCCAGGTGGAGTGGGTGGGCCAGAGGAGGCGACTCAAGAAAAAAGAGGTCAATCGGACAATGGATGGCGGAGTTATTAACGTTCAAAGTTAATAAAGGGCGCCCTCAGTTGGTAGGGTTAGACAAAAGTGAGACAAGTCAAGGTTAGAGTTAGAGTGAGAGTGATAGGGGACAGTGAAAGTGAGATGATAGAGTGGTATTTTGTTCAAAGTGACAAGGGTGAGTCTCACCTCTACTTTGTACACGTTTTTTGCCCAAAATCCGGACACCTCCGATCGGTCTGAAATTTGACCAAGGGTATGTCTGCGCATGCGCAATTTTGTGGGTCAACATTATAGCGCCCTCTTTGTTATCACAACATTGGTGACGTCATAACTTAAAAGTTGAAAGAGGTACGGGGTTGTAACCTGAGAAAAAGTTGTTGACCTCGAGGCCCTCTATCTATTGGTGTACTCTTGACTCCATGTGACCTTTGGTTAAACCTGTGTATAGACTAGCCCCTTATTCTATTCGTTAGCGGAATTTTTTCAAAGTACGAACTTTGTACACGTTGTTTGCCCAAAATCCGGACACCTCCGATCAGTCTGATATTTGACCAAGGGTATGTCTGCGCATGCGCAATTTATTTGATACCACTCATGACCCCATGTGACCTTTGCATACATGTTGCCCATAAACCGGACACCTCCGATCAGTCTGATATCAGTAGCGCGTTGCGGTCCCTACCAAAAAGATGCCATCAGCGCTAGATGTTTAACTCTCTTTTTATATAGACCTTTCCATTGTTGATAAACAAACCGTGCTGGTTGGCATGGACGGCCAAATGTAGCAAAACGTTTAGGTTTTGTTGACAGACGTTGTGACCAAATTCAACATTTTTGCAAACTTTCTATTGAAAGAAAATACATCCCATCATTGGTTGGTTTGTTTCCAACGAATTCAAAACAATTTTTGGATATTTGTGAACTATTTTTACAAACTGTGATTATCTGTTGTTGCTTTGCATTGATGGCTCCCCGTAGTTTCTCCATCTTGGTTGGCAAAAAATTGGGTTGTGACGTTGCAAAAGAAAGGTCTATAGAGTGTCGCCAGATAAAGGCTTCAAAAACATGACGTCACCAACGGACATCGCTAGCCAATCATGTGCGAGCGCGATCACTGTGAGGGCGCGCTGTATATTTTCCCTGTTGTCAACGATCGCAAAAGACGTGAATAGGGAGAAAATTTAAGAAACATTTGTGAAACGTAGTCTGTCAACGCAACTGCAACCGGTGTAACCCTGTCAGTGTCAGTGTCAGTGTCATTCTAACATTGTCTAACTGAATAATGGATGTTCAACAAGGGTGTCTTGTAGCATTTTGGCTAATGTTTTGCTGCAGTATAGTGCTGGGGTGCCTGATGTCTGTTGGTTTCATTTTGGTCCTGAAATTATGGCGGAGAACGACAGCGTTACAGCTACGTACATATGCAGCAGGCGTACAAGCGCAACATGTTGACGTCGTCAGCGGAGGACATCGCAGGGACAGAAATTGGAGGTGGATCTCTATGGACGAAGAAACACAACAGACTGCTCGGCCCAACACCTATGAGTATCCTGGCTACTTCTAAAAACAGACCATATTCAAAAGTGAGTAGGCTATTTCTTTTATACATTGACTATGTAAAACAAAAGTGAGTAGGCTATTTCTTTTATACATTGACTATGTAAAACTAAATATAACAGGAAGTAGGGAGATCTCGGTCTTCACTCAAAATACATTTTGGTTTGATAGGCCTAGACCTTATGCGTCTGACGTCATGAGTCCCATAGAGATATGTACAACAGTGCCCTCACTTAGGTCAAAACAGCTGTAAGTTTACCGTAGGAAAACGGCTGTGCAATAACCTGTATATTGCTTGATATCTCTGTTCCAGATGAACGACAACCACGTACAACGTTAACCATTTCTTCAGATGACGTAAGCCAAGAATAAAGAGAGTAAAGAGAATAAAGACAAGCAAGGAACAACTGAGAAAGAACAGATGAAAAACCATCTCTGATTTTAATATCAAAACAGGATGTGCTGTAGGCTAATTTAAATCGCAATGCCTAATTAAACTGCGTTTCGTCCTGGACTATTTTGATTTTTAAATCAAAACATGATGTGCCATAATTAAACTGCAATGCCTATAATTAAACCGTGTTTCGTCCTGGACTATGGTGACAAGTACATTCAACACGAGCACTTTAAGTGATTATTTTCAAAATTTTGACATGTAAACCAATGTTAGTAAACACAAGTAACTTGCTGCATATACTTTCAGAACTTAGCATATGTATTTTCATAAACCTTTCACATCTTATAATCACATTGATCTAGGCTTACCGTAATTTACTTGATTAAAAGCAGTTTTGTTGGTTGTCATGTGTGTTAAAAAGAGAAAAAATAAAACAAACTCTGACACGATGGTCATTTCTTTTCTTTAATTAGCCACAGGACAAGACAGTGTAGCTGCAACATCATGGCCCCTGACTTTAGAAGTGCTGTTGCTATGAGAAACATCCATAAACACCATACTGATGAACCAGGCAAGGTAAAAGACCTAATATGTCTTATAAACACCCCCCCCCCCCCCCCCAAGGACACCAGTCAACTCAGTCCAATGTCAACTCAGTCTGAGTCATTGGAAGACTTTTAAAACATAAGCGGGCACCCAAGTAAGCGGTCCTTTTATTATGAGAACAATAGAAAAGGACTGCTTATTGGGGTGCCCGCTAACGTTTCAAAAGTTTCCATTAGGTACCAAGCCAACTTGGTCTGAGGCCACTTTCTTTTTCGGACGCAGGGCAAGTGTACATGTAGCTGCAACACCGACATCGCCTGTATGCAAAAGTTCTTTGCCTTATCGCTGGAAGAATACCACAGTTTGGACATAACATCTTAAACGAATAGATGGCAAGCAAGTGAGGACAGCTTCAACTAGTTCATCTCAGAGTTACAACTACTTACACTTGAGTGCACTGCATCTACAATTTCAAAAATCCTACAGGATTTGTTAGAACACTTGTTTGTCTTTAACATTGTTGTCTATCAGATCCTGAAGGAGCCTAATATTCTGCGTTCCAACTTCGGAATAGAATCTTCTTCGGTAATGCTGAGATGTCACTTGTAAAATGTAGGTATTACATTATTTTTAAAATATTTTCATGAGGATAAATGTTACGTGATTGGTACTGTGTCTTCTTATACTATTTGAAATGTTTTCCATTGCACAATTAAAACCAGCAGGGCCCAATTTCATGGCTCTGCTTACCGTAAGGGAAAAATCGGCGCTTACGGAAACAGACAATTCTGCGCTTACGTAAGCGTATTTCACAGGTTAGCAAGGAATTTGTGCTTGTGCGCGTGCGTAGTTCACGTAACTCATGATTCCTCGCTTACACAGCTAGCGCAGAAATTCGGCGCTAGCCTCGTAAGCAGGGAATGGTACTCTCCTGGGATTGCAGTATCAACTCCAACAGTCAAGTCTGGGCCAGGGCCACCCACGGACAAGTCAAGGTTAGAGTTAGAGTGAGAGTGATAGGTGAGATGATACAGTGGGTTGTCAAGGGTGAGTCTCACCTCTCCGAGAACGGCGATTCGTCTGGCAGAGTCAAGATTTGTCCAGGGCCAGTGCCAACAAGTTGGTCGGGCGGTGAGAGATAGGTGAGAGTAATAAGAGTGACCGATGGGTCGACAGGTGCCATCGTTTGGCAGTTGCGAATTTTTTTGGGTTCGCAGGGGTCTGAAGCTGTGAAGTTTGTACACGCTTAATGGCATTTTATATATAATTTACAAAGTCACGTCGCTTTGGAACCGAACGTGCCACCCCTTTCAAATTTGGCATGATTTTTCGTCATCGCACACTCTCGGAAATGTATTCAGATCGGGTGCCCGAGTGATGTCCTTGTTATTGTTATGATATACAAAAATGTGTCAAATTTGGGTGTATTCTCATGCACGCGTCTATTGGTGGAGAGTGTGGAGTAGATTCTCCTTCGTCACTACCGAAGTGGAAGGTGCCCACATCGGATAAATTCCTCAAACGTTCCCTGCATCGGTCAAGACTATTGGTGAAAAAATTGGGTTGACAGGTTCCATCATTTGGCAGTTGCGTATTTGTTTGTGTTCGCAGGGGTCTGAAGCTGTGAAGTTTGTACACGCTTAATGGCATTTTATATAATTTACAAAGTCACGTCGCTTTGGAACCGAACGTGCCACCCCTTTCAAATTTGGCATGATTTTTCGTCATCGCACATTCTCGGAAATGTATTCAGATCGGGTGCCCGAGTGATGTCCTTGTTATTGTTATGATATACAAAAATGTGTCAAATTTGGGTGTATTCTCATGCACGCGTCTATTGGTGGAGAGTGTGGAGTAGATTCTCCTTCGTCACTACCGAAGTGGAAGGTGCCCACATCGGATAAATTCCTCAAACGTTCCCTGCATCGGTCAAGACTATTGGTGACAAAATTGGGTTGACAGGTTCCATCATTTGGCAGTTGCGTATTTGTTTGTGTTCGCAGGGGTCTGAAGCTGTGAAGTTTGTACACGCTTAATGGCATTTTATATAATTTACAAAGTCACGTCGCTTTGGAACCGAACGTGCCACCCCTTTCAAATTTGGCATGATTATTCGTCATCGCACACACATGTTCATGTCATTTTCGCCAAAATTACAAGGGGTAAGCCTTACTGGTCATTCTTTTAACATGTTCATGTCATTTTAGCCAAAATTACAAGGGGTAAGCCTTGCTGTCGATTCTTTAGACATGTTCATGTCATTTTAGCCAAAATTACAAGGGGTAAGCTTTGCTGGTCATTCTTTTGACCTGTTCATGTCATTTTTGCCAAAACTACAAGGGGTAAGCCTTGCTGGTCATTCTTTTGACATGTTCATGTCATTTTAGCCAAAACTACAAGGGGTAAGCCTTGCTGCTCATTCTTTTGACATGTTCATGTCATTTTAGCCAAAATTACAAGGGGTAAGCCTTGCTGCTCATTCTTTTGACATGTTCATGTCATTTTAGCCAAAATTACAAGGGGTAAGCCTTGCTGCTCATTCTTTTGACATGTTCTTGTCATTTTAGCCAAAATTACAAGGGGTAAGCCTTGCTGCTCATTCTTTTGACATGTTCATGTCATTTTAGCCAAAATTACAAGGGGTAAGCCTTGCTGCTCATTCTTTTGACATGTTCTTGTCATTTTAGCCAAAATTACAAGGGGTAAGCCTTGCTGCTCATTCTTTTGACATGTTCTTGTCATTTTAGCCAAAATTACAAGGGGTAAGCCTTGCTGCTCACTCTTTTGACATGTTCATGTCATTTTAGCCAAAATTACAAGGGGTAAGCCTTGCTGCTCACTCTTTTGACATGTTCTTGTCATTTTAGCCAAAATTACAAGGGGTAAGCCTTGCTGCTCATTCTTTTGACATGTTCATGTCATTTTAGCCAAAATTACAAGGGGTAAGCCTCGCTGCTCATTATTTTGACATGCAGGAAGTATGTAACCTGGCTTACTGGGAATAGGGGTAACATACAAATGCAATCATCATCCAATTGTGTTCAAGACAAGCTTGAAACAGGGGCCCAATTTCAAAGAGCTGATCTGCTGACTTTGTGCTTACTGTGCGAGCTCTTGCTATTTCATAGCGATGCTTACCAGAAGTAAACGAAAAGGAATGCTAATAACCTTCGTGAAAATGAATGACATTACAAAGTAAATCCAGGTGAACGGGCAAGGTGGCTGCCAAATAACTTGCTGACCAGTTAAGCAAATGTTTGCACTTTAGCAATTCCTAAATGTTATTAATGGGTGGGGGGTCATTCAATTAACACAATGTATCTGTAACCTGTCTTTAGAAAATTGTAATCACCATTATTTACAGTCGATTGGTGCCAATCACGGCGAATTAATTTTTAAATTTTAAAAACAAGAACTCTAGAACTCGAAAACCAAAACAACCATCATACTTTGTAAAACACCACACTTCGGTGGGTTAGATGGGAAACAGCAACATTATGCACTTTTCAAAACACCACACTTGTGGCAGTTGTACGACCCGCCACGACGAGGGATCATGGCAGGGTACAGAACATGCGGTAGTAATGGCAGTATGTACCGCCGCATACAAAATATACACACAAGGTGCTTGCACCTCATCTGGAATAGGATTTGGTTAAAGTCCCTACTTAGTGTATGTCCAGTTATACAGATGTGCTGTGTAGCTTTTTCTAAGGCACCGCTCGACTGCATGGTGATAGCCAAGTTGGCAATTCCGAATTAATGACAAGTTGTAAGATGGGGGGGGGGGGGGGGGGGTGGCTCTCAGTTCCCAGATTGTTTTTACATTTATCGGCTGTGTCCTGGCATACAACTGTACACAAACTGTGGGGGAGGGGGTCAGGATCCAATACCAGGGTGGAGAGAGCGGCCAACCTCGTACTGCTCGACACACCCTGGGGACGAGGTTGTGTCTTGCCGCTGCTTGGGATGTTAACGTTTAAAATTTTGGAGGGCGTCCCGTATTTGTAGTTATGGTAAAAGTTACGAATACAAGTGATGAGAAAATTAGATCCTTTTCGAAAAGTGTTTTTATTGTTATGGTCAACTCACTTTCTGTTTTAACTATCGAACCTCAATCCCCAAACAGACTATCAACGTCATTGGCCCAATTTCATACAGCTGCTTCAGCATACTAAGCACTATTTTAATATATGGGTACTAGATTAAGTTTACTAGTCTGTATCTTCTGTGACTGGTATCCTGCTCATTGTTGCTTAGCTCATATTATTTCTTAAGCACTACCGTGAGCAGCTCGATGAAATTGGGCCCTGGACACCAAAATGCATAAATTCACCCACTTCAAAGTTGAGCACGTTTTGAATACAAATAATGTATATGAAAGTACAAAACTCTTTAAATATAATATAAAACTTTTAAATGTATATGACAGTAAAAAACTCTTTAAATATAATATATTATCCAAGTATAAAACTTTTTAAATATAATAAAAACGTTTTTAAATATTATGTGATGCGATCAAGCGAAATGGGTCACACTAGAGTTGTAAATAATATACCTTTCCTTTGTTGATAAATAAGCCGCTCTGGTTGGCTGAAATTTTAATAGAATGAAGTTCAGCTCATACGAGGAGTTTGGTGAAAGTATGGACCCTATCGGACATAAGCTTAAACCATAAACTTGTGCTCTTTTGAAATGTACGGGAAAAAAATATTTTCCAGGGGCAATAAAGACTCATTTTGCTTGATTGCATCACAGTCATGATAAGTACAAAACACTTTGAATATAAGTAGAAAATTAACCGAACTCTAAACAGGAAATAAATAATCAAACACCTAACACGTTAAAAATTGTTTGGTAATTGTCGAAGACCAGTATTCTCACTATGTGTATCCCAATTTGTGCATAAAATAAACAAACCTGTAAAAATTTGGGCTCAATTGGTCATCGAGTTTGCAAGAGAATAACGAAAGAAAAAAAATCTTGGTGCATTACTTTGTGTGCTTTCAGTTGCATAATAAAAGACTTCTGGCAAGAAGTCTTTTATTATTTGAGTGAGAAATTACCTCTTTCCAAAAAAAAACATTACTTCACAGGGCGCTGTACAAAACTCTTTGAATACAGAAAATTAACCGAACTCTAAGTAGAAAATAAATAATCAAACACCTTACACTTAAAAAATTATATTTAAAGGCACTGGACATGTTTGGTAATTGGTAATATTTTTCTGTATAGATTTTAAATTATCCCTGGCACTATTTTTTATTTTAAATATGAGAAAAATACGTGATTGCACTGAAAATTAATTACTGATTACATACCCCCATCACAGATTAATCAAATCAACATGCTGTACTTCCTAATACAGTATGCATCAAGAAAAGACTCACTACCTCACTACTATTCATCTGATGGCTTCATTGCATTCCTGATACTTGCAGCTGTTCTCAAAACGGACACATTTGGCAACTCCATGTTGTAATCTTTGACTAAATAGATATTATAATTATCCCTGGCACTAATTTGTATAAAAATCTTTGTAAAATTACGTGATTGCACTGACAAATAATCAACGATTACATACCCCCATCACAGATTAATCAAATCAACATGCCGTACTTCCTAATACAGTATGCATCAAGAAAAGACTCACTACCTCACTACTATTCATCTGATGGCTTCATTGCATTCTTGATACTTGCTGCCGTTTTCAAAACAAAAAACATTTGGCGACTCCGTGTTGTAATTTTTGACCGTATACATTTTATAATTATCCCTGGCACTAGTTTGTGTAATAATTTTAGAAAAAATATGTGATTGCACTGAAAAATAATCAACGATTACATACCCCCATCACAGATTAATCAAATCAACATGCCGTACTTCCTAATACAGTATGCATCAAGAAAAGACTCACTACCTCACTACTATTCATCTGATGGCTTCATTGCATTCTTGATACTTGCTGCCGTTTCAAAACAAAAAACATTTGGCGACTCCGTGTTGTAATTTTTGACCGTATACATTTTATAATTATCCCTGGCACTAGTTTGTGTAATAATTTTAGAAAAAATATGTGATTGCACTGAAAAATAATCAACGATTACATACCCCCATCACAGATTAATCAAATCAACATGCCGTACTTCCTAATACAGTATGCATCAAGAAAAGACTCACTACCTCACTACTATTCATCTGATGGCTCCATTGCATTCTTGATACTTGCTGCCGTTTTCAAAACGGACACATTTGGCGTCTCCATGTTGTAGTATTCTGTGGCAGTACGTTCTGTATGTCCGAGTGTCCTTGCGAGGCCCCTGCAACACAGAGACAGAAAGAGACAGAAATAGTCAGATGAATGTCAGGTCGCAATTTCTAACCACCTCACAGGGGACCGACTAGTTTTCGTTTGTCATCTGATGTCTTCAATGCCATCTGGATTCGGCTGCAGTTTTCAACACTGTCAGGTTGTAGTACATCAACTGCAAAAACTGTATGGCCAAGTGTATACTTACAAAACTCCTGCAACAAAGAGACAGAAAGAGACAGACAAAGACAGACCTAACCTCTCAGGTAAAAATCCTTGCTACACGTACCGTCTGTCGATTTCCGCGTCTTTTGCCAGATATGTGACGACAGCTTTACGAAGCGCCGTAGCTCTCACTCCTGTGTAGCCAGACACTTTCTGAACAGCCTCAAGGCCCTTTGAGAAATTACTACTATCTATCGGAGCTCCTTCGCTGTTGAAGAACAGATAGTCACCCTTGGGTTTGCAGGGCGCCTTGGGTCTAACTGACTCGATGAACTGCCATATGATCTTCTTGCTGGTACCCTCCAAACAAATTCTGTTCAAGATAGCAACAGGTTAGAAACAATAAAATGAAAAGGGTAAGATTTTTAAGTTTGCAAAGTGCATTGATAAATGGGAATAAGTTTGGGGTAGCGCCAGTTTTGTGAGTTAGTGTGGTTCTGAAAAGAACAAAGGAAGCGCTACTTTTCGGACACTTTGCTCTCTACATGATCCAGGGAAAAAGCGATAAAAAGGGCATTGCCATCTGTCTACTGTGACACATATTTTGGAAAAAAAATGTTGGATAGTAGAAATAGCAGGTACTCTAGTCTCCCTGTGGTTCAAATACAATCATAATTGAGAGACTCACCTCAAGGGACCATGACTGCTTGAAGTCTTGTGGACCCGGTTCAAGAGGATCACTGGTTTGTCGTCATCCCAATTCCCATGTGAAGGGGTTAGGGCATCTTCAAGTTTGATGTTTGTCACACCACTTGGTCGAGAAACAGTACCAATGAATGCATGTGCCAGGGCAAGCCTCATGGCTAGGAGGTACCGAGAACGGGGTAAACACTCGTTGCTGCTTTTGGCCTCATGAAGAACGTCATTAAAGATCTTCATGACTTGCTCCCCAACAATAATCTTCTTGTATACCTTCTGCAGATCTAGTACGGGGCGATCTCTCTCCTCGTCTTTGGAGGCACGACTTTCACTTTTCTTCTTGTGCCCGAACTCTTTTAAACGGCCCTTGATAAATGCGACATACTCATTAGACATCTTCACTGAATGCATTGTAATGGCATATCTTGCAGCCCGACTGAGGTAGTCCAGCTTGTTGTACAATGATCCTGAACTACAGCCAATGGCCTGATACCGTGAGACCCATTTGTTGATCAGTTGATGTTGTACCAGCAAATTCCATGGCATCTCTTCAGTGGTTGCTACGGTTTTACCTTTATTCCCGAAATAAAGATACTTACTCACCACCTGGACCACTTCTTTCGGATGATTGGATAATGGCAGGGCTCTCCCTGTGTCCCGAACATATTGCTCAAAATCTTTGAATAGTTCGGTTTGGTATGCCCCATTGAAACCGCCCAACTCTGCGGCGACTCGAGGCGTACTATGAGCGATGTCCTTGGCAGGGGAAACAAAGGACATGCTTAGACTTGAAAAGGAACGCTGGTGGGTCATGCAAGTCGCACTGGCAGGTGAAGAAAAAAGATCCTTCTTCAATGCCCGGGAAGGCGGAGGCGATGCCCGGGAAGGCGGAGGCGATGCCCGGGAAGGCGGTGTCGAACCTGATGAGGGGGAAGGCAAAGGTGATCGCGAAGCCCTGGATGACAGAGGCGGTCTTGATGCCCGGTAAGACGGAGGCAACGGCGATGCCTTGGACTGTGTATTCGCTGCCTGGGAAGGCGAACCCTTTGCCGGGGAACGTGATACAGATGAATAAGTGCAATCATGCACCCTAGCCATGTGATTGTAGACATTTGCATATGTTTGCCCAGGCCGGCAGCCTACCGGACAGCTCCTACGGTTGCCGAGTGCTCTACTTAAGCGTACCTCCTTCAGTCTTGTGAGGACATCCTTCTGGACGTTGTCTTCCATCTGTCTGAATTTCTTCACCATCTCATCCCCTTCATCCAAGACAACAGACTCTTCGCTTGAAGAAACTTCTTCGCCTGAAGAAACTTCTTCACTCCTACTGTCGGAGCTGGTGAACAGCGTAGGTGTAGTCCGACCTGCAGATCAAAAAAATTATAACTTTTACTGGCAGAATTTCAATCAATAATGGCAATTAAGTGAGAAGCGCAGGGCTCCAAATCAATCTGATGTTACATTTTGAGCCCCCAAAATGCACATGGGTAAATAAAAATATTAAAGAAAGAAGTGCAAGGCTGCAGGGAAGTATCTCATTCAGTGCCCGTCAAGCTGAACCCTATTAGACATGTGCGTAAAAAAGTATAAACAGACGCACGGTGGTGGTTTCTGTACTCCAGTAATGGACGACCTAAAAACAAGATGGCAGCCCCCATTAACATTATAAAATCACGAACAGTCGATCTTCTTTATCATGATTTTTTTAATTCTGTGTTTCTGTCATTAAAGGTATTATGTTAGATGTACTTAGTCCCAAATTATACTACAGATTTCTGATAGGCAGCCGAAAACTTGGAAATTACGGAGGGGGGCACAATGAGGACCCCCCCGGTCCCCAGAAGTAAATAAAAAAAAAACGGTCCTGGTAGGGTTAACCTACTTTACCTTTCTCTTCTTTTTCCTCTTGTTGTTCTTTGTCTTCTTTTTCCTCTTCTTGTTCTTTGTCTTCTTTTTCCTCTTCTTGTTCTTCTCCGTCGGAGTCTGACTGTGACGACTCTAAGTCTTGTATTGACGAGAAGCGAAATCTCCGTCCTTGTTTTTCTCCGTCTGAGTCTTCAATTGACATGGATGAAGCATCTCCTGAATCTTCTGGATCCTCCTTTCCATCGGATTCATCATCCGATGAATAGTCCACCAGACTACCTCCAAGGCCAACTCCAAGACCCTGAACACTTTGACTGAAAGAATGGGTGAAATGAAAAATAAAAAAATAAAAATAAATACTGTCTATACCTAGGTCAAACAATGGGTTAGGGTTAGACTTTTGAACCATGGTGACCATTATCATTTTAATATCTTTTTTAGGATTGTTTTGAGACAGATACTATGAGCGTTTGGTAAACAAAAATGTCCCACATGAAAAGTGTTGGTTAACCCATTTGGTGAGATTTTTTGTTCAACGTACCTTTGATCTTGACCGGAAACTCGTAGTTTTTTTGATTGAGTCCACACAAACTCCTCCTGCCAAAAAACAAACACACGATTTAAGTCATCAATTTGCTTTTTGAACTGCTTCTGTGAAACACGAAATATTATAATCGTTTGGCATGTTTGGGGGATTACGTCGGAGCTGTACAGGGTTTTCATAAAGGGTTGTCCCAAAGAGTTGATAAGGGTTGTCAAGGTTGTCACAAAAAGTTGATAAAGGGTTGTCATTTTATTGTGGCTGATCATATAATACGATTTCTTGCAAGCGTAGTTAGTGGGCATGACAACAATGCTGTTTTTCAGACCTATTATTCTAAAAAAGTGTTTGTGAAACTTCGAATAGAAAGGCATTATGTTCTTACATACCTTCTCAGAATTAATTGTTCTCTTTTGCGTTTCCATGATGACAAGCTGGAAGGAATTAATGCCAACGCCGTGAGCATATAAAAACTCTATCTCTCACCTCTCTTCCTTCCTCAGGCCATGCTGGATCTGCTTCACTAGCTGGAACCAGTTCCTACTGCTGGTACTGGTCCGTGTGACGCCGATGTGTAACCAAAGTTGTAACCTTGTCCCCAGGGTGTTTTGAGCAGTACGAGATGGTTGTAAATAAAGTCAACCATGGGGACGAGATTGCCTAAGTTGTAGTCTTGGCTCAGGACGTCAGTGATCGATAGTGGATAGTGTAATGCTCTCTGTTACAACTCCTTACAGCGCGCCCCCTTGCACGCTGTAACGAGTTGTAACCCATTTTTTTTTTTTACAATCACATATGATTTTAATTGATGTTTTTTGGGGTTGAAGATGGTGATTTTGCTACTTGACTTGACTGGTATAATTTGTCTGAAATGTGAGGTGTTGGGGTGATTATTTCTTAATTGTTCAACTTGTATTTTCAAAGAGTTTTGTATTTATATTTGTATTTAACAAAATCTTTACTGAAAATAATGCCCTGGATAGTTCTAAAATTTTGTTTTTGAAAGGTGTTTGATTTTATAATGCAATCCCAGGAGAGGTGAGACTAACCCTTGTCAATTACTCTAACTCTAACCCTAACTCTAACCCTAACCCTAACCCTAACCCTA
>CAJVRT020000032.1:0-32464 GCA_911728455.2 Marthasterias glacialis | reverse complement strand
TCCACTATGTCTTGTAATAAAAATCTAAGTGTTGCCCGAATCAAAAAGGTCCAAAGTATTTCTGGTTCTGTAAGTCCCAGTTCATCAAATTAATGCCAGCCTCTCAACGCCTTAAATTGCTCGCATGCTCCACCTTCGACAGACTTAGCCCCCCCCCCCAATCTAATGTTAGTATCGATTGGCCATATCCCCCCCCCCCCTAGAAACAGTTGTGACCCCCTTGTGTCCCCCTAAATATTTACCCTAGATACCTTACTGACTCTAGTTAGCCGCTAAGGCCTTATAACTTCACAAAGAAATTTAAAAAGCACGCAGAGCAAAAGCCGCGTGTCTGCCTGTGTCGATAACAAAGGCCCCCCCCCCCCCCCCAATAAACTTCTTGTTCATGTGCGCTAAAAGCGTGCGAAGGTGTGTGAGGAACAAAGGGAAATGCCAAGTGAGAGTAAACAAGTCTTTGAAGCAAAGAAATGGCCAGCTAATTATCTAGTGGCCATTGCTATCAATGGTAGCAAAAGTTGCTTATAAGTTTGACGTCACTTCCTCCATGGCGTCACTCTCTGCGTCAGTGTACACACGTATTAGGTATTATACGTCAATTCAGACTCAAAGTTTTACCGAGCAAACCAAAGCAGCAATTCTTCAAACTTCAACCCTCTGCAACCAACGGTCGTATCATGGCAAGGTGGTGGTTTGGAGAGAACGAGGGCAAAGTAGTCGTGTTTGGCAAGAATGGTCAGCCTGCGCGAAGCAAGAGTGGGCATTCTTTGGGGAGTGTCTTGAAAGTTAGCGCCTGCAAAGACGGTGAAATGAGTAAAGTGATGGTAAGTTTGAGTTATAAGTTTTGAAGTTTTCCATTGAGTTACCAATATAAGATGGAATGATGAACGATTCTTTTACTAAATTTCAGTCATGACTTACTTTTTAGTGTTCTTATAACTGGACGTTTCTATGTGTCATTTCTTTGCACTTATTTTGAAAGTGAGGTTGAAAATATTTTTTCTGATGACCAAGGTTTTTTTTTTCTTTTCTAGTTTCTCATTTATTTAGTTAAAGGAACACGTTTCCTAGGATCGGACTCGAGTTGGTCTATAAAAAGCGTTTGTAACCGTTTTTAATAAAATGCATTATGGTTGGAAAGATGTTTTAAAAGTAGAATACAATGATCCACACAAGTTTGCCTCGCAATTGCGTGTTTTCCTTTTACTTTGCGAACTAACACGTCGGCCATTAATGGGAGTCAAAAATAGGACTCCCATAAATGGCCGACCGCGTTAGTCGACGAGGTAAAAGGAAAACCACAAAATTTCGAGTGATACTTGTGTGGATAATTGTAATCTACTTTTAAAATATCTTTCTAATCATATACATTTTATAACAAACGGTTTCAAACGCTTTTTAGACCGATCCAAGGCAACGCCTTCATTTAAACATGACTTGAAATTGCACTTTCTTTTTACGGCTCGAAGAAACGAATGGCAGAAACACGCTCGGCCATTTTGTGGAGTTGAAGTTACGGGTCGCACTGTAAAAACATTTTTTTTTGTACAAATAAAAATACAATTTTGTGAACAGTTTGAAAATGATTTGTGATTTCAAGACCTCAACTTCTAAATATGAGGTCTCGAAATCAAATTCATGGAAAAAGCCTTCTTTCTCGAAAACTACATTACTTCAGAGGGAGCCGTTTCTCACAATGTTTAATATCACCTCTCCCCATTTGACTCAAAGTAAGGTTTTATGATACTATTTATTTTGAGTAATTACAAATAGTGTGTCTGCCCTTAAACGATTTTCTTATTCATTTATTCGTAGGCCCCTATTAAATGGGTTGCTTTTTCTTTATGATCAGTGTAAACAAGACCAGTGTACACGCCGCCAACCGAGTTGAATGACCGGAATTATCTGCCAAGTTCTGTCTTTCGTTGTAACTGGACGATACATTATACCGCAGGGATATTACAAATAATGCATGATGATCATCATTGGTATGGCACCTCCATGGTTCACCGTACAACCCTCACACGGGTTCAAAAATCTGTGTGGGATGTGCCGGTTAAGTTATTGACATAGGTCCTTATTCACAAATTATTTCTCTTGACAAAGGATGCTGGGGGTGGGGGGTGAATTCCCCACCCCTGTCGATTCATTATTACACATAGTATAGGCCTAGCCTCCCTACTACACACACACACACATGGATGAAAAAGTATCAATATACATTATGTAGTCGTAGTAATGTGATTTTCCTCACGTCGGAGCATCAACCTTGATGATCTTGAAACAAAATAACAAGTATGTACTTCCTATTGATTTTAGATAACGACGGAGGAGAAAAGCGTTGCTCTTGACATCAGTCATTTTTGTGCTGACAAGGGCGAGCTTGAGCATAAACTGAGTGCCACCCAGGATGCAACCGAGTTTTCCATGCTGGCGAACGATATTTTGATAGATGTACAAGACGATGACCAAGTACAAGGTAAAACAATCTTCATCATAATCACAGCTGTGCATCATTATATTTGAAGGTGACCTTTCCTTTGTTGCTGCTGTCGCATGTGACGGACCATTCCTTGTTGGAAAAACTAGTCTTCTCACATTCACAGTGTACAGTATACATGGTCACAGTGGTTTGTACATACTTTGGATGACAGGCCCTGACAAAAGGTACCAGGCACAGTTGATTCAAACGATGGAAGTCAAGTTAAAACTAAAAGTTACTGCAACTGCAACTTACAAATGTGAATAAACATTCCAACGATGCGCTGACTGGGTCTCAAAAAAAATGCAAAAATGTTGGGTAGGCTAGGCCAGACTGTATTGCTGGGTAAAACTAAATTTCCAAGATAATTGCCCCCACGAAAGCAACAAATCAGGGTGTTGATAACCCCGAATATATTAAACATTTTAACCAGATCATTGATAAAATAATTGCCAATTAAGTGGGTGATAATTATTAAATATCCAGAAACTGAGTAACAAACAAACCCATATGTTTGCTACCAAAATATATACATGTATAGTACACAACTACATGCATGGGGAAATTTTACCAAATTATTTTCCAATTAGATAGATGGAGTGCCCAATTAAAACATGGGGAAAAAATACTTAAATGATAGGCATGTTGATATTCGAAGCAACGATTGGCTTGTAACTTTGTTAACATAGATTTCAATACATTCTATACATTTCAGAGAGTACTCCTTTGCACAAGAAGAGGGGTCGACTTTCAAGACGGACCACTGAACCACCTGCAAAGCGACAGGCTGTTGAGTTAGCAGCCGAGTCTTTCGACAGCGTTCTTCGGACCAAGTGCCTTGGTAAGTGTAACCTTTTGTTGTAGCTGATTCACATTAATGCAGTTTACGTTTTTTTTTCAAGTATTTTCATCTCCGTGTGTGCAGTGCCCATGTTTTGGCGAAATTTACAATAAAACTTGTCTGAAATGTCATATTTGTTGAGAAACAAATAATCTTATTTCATGTACGTGTTTCGAGTTTATCGCTCAGTGAGCGTTTTATAATGTTTCTTTTTGCATCGATGCCATGCAAAAATTGGGTTATCTATTTTGCACAATTTTCTTGTGACCCAGATGGCCGATTGATCTCAAACTTACACATTACACAACTTTAAAACTTTATCAGTTTCAATAAGAAATAAATTGGGGGGGGGGGGGGGTTTTCCCAGAAGTTGCCACCAACTCCCATATTTGAATATCCATAAAATCATTATGTGGTGTGTTTTGAAAATTTCTTTTGATGAGTTGACCTTATATGTTTGAATGTTGTATAATTTGTTCAGGAGAGTACCGGGTACCGCTCTCGTGTCTGAAAGAGCCTCCATCTTATCTCCTTCTCCGGCCTGTTGACAATAAACATAAGGAGAGCATCAAAGCAGGCCTCAAAGACACAATGACGTGCAGCACCGTCCTCCCGGTTTCGCTGCTGGGCGACCTCTTTGATGTTGACCACCCAACAGCTTCCCAGTTCTACACACTTGGCGGAAACCATCTGGTGTGTGCTCTGAAGGAGCTGACAGATGACGTAGCGTACAGTGGCCTGAAGCATATATATGTTAAGATTTACCGGGGCCTACAGCGCACCGAGGCACTTAGAATTGCCTCCCTGCACAATGTTGGTACGCATTTAGTGCAGGGTGGTAACTTACTGAACAACATTACCCTTTGCCGAAGGCTCCTCTATCTGCACCAAGGACGGGATGAGGAGCTGGACAACCCACCGCCTTCAGATGTTTTGTGGAGGGAGAGTTGTGGTATGGCCCTCGGCAAGAAGTACCCAGTGTGCTTAAAGGTACGGACAAGTTTAAACGATTATCCATATAGGCCTATAAGGCACATGAGCATGTATGGAAATCCTACCGATTATTTACATGACCAATGTTAATGATGATAACAGTAATTTTTAAAACCCCTTCTTAGTTATTTGATGGCCAGTGTCCTCTATCAAGAGGTCGGACAAGTTCTGTCCGGCAAAAATGGCCCTGGTGACATTGGACCTGTAGACAACGCTACACATATGCAGAAAGACATTGCATTATGGAGATCAAAAAACTAATATAATTTTCGTAAAACATTGAAGCCACAACCGTGTCAACTAGAAATAAGAATTCTTTCAGCATGAACCAATGTATCCTCCATGATCACAATAGGACTGTTCGACACTAGAACAACAATCAACAATGTAATTTTCCAAATGAAAATGTATGAATACATGTAGTAAGGCTGTTTTTACTTTGTTTTATTTTTAACATCTGCAGGACCTGAAGAGCCTTGAACCAACTTTTCAGTTAGCACAGTACTCGTCTCGGTGTCATGGGAAACTACTCACCATCTTCGCACAGCATGAAGAGCGGACAGGACAGTGTCTGAAGCAAACTGTAAGATTTTGCCATCATATTTTAAACAAATTGTATCTACCTGTTTAATTAAAATCTTTTGACATACGATAAATAAACAGGTTGCAAATAATTTTGTTGATGCTCTTTCATGCTTATATGGGTTTGAAGCTTTGTCTTATGACATTGTTCGTTTGTACCTTGTTACAGGCCTTTATGAAGCTGCAGGGGCTGCCTGAGCAAACAAGATTTGAGCTTCTATCAGAAGTTGTCAGTGGCAGCATGACAACCAAAGAGATGGCAAAGGAAGCAGACAAGATCAAGAAGCTGCGTATCGTGCAGAGAGAACTGGTTGAGCAGCTGTCCATGGCATCGTGGGAAGAAGCAGAGCGGCTGTTTCCTCAACACACAAGAGAGAGCATCCTTCAGCCCTTCTCAGGTACACTTTAACCAATTAAATTAAATCAATTCAATTCACGAATACGTTTATTTTCACACAAAGTTGTGTGCTTATAGATGCTTGATTTTGAGACCTCAAATTCTAAATCTGAGGTCTCAAACAAAAATTCCTTGAAAATTACTCTTTCTTGAAAACTATGTTACTTCAGAGGGAGCCGCTTCTCACAATAGGTGTAAAAAACTCTGAGAGTCACCGTCTGTTCGCTTCTCAGCTACTTTTATTTTTCACAATGAAAATTTGTGATGATCCAGTATCCAAATACACATTTTGTTTTGTAATGATTGACTTGACTTATACACAAATGGCAAATCAAAAATTCCTTTAAAAATGCACAACAATTTAATGTTTTAAGGTTTGCTACATTACGAAGTTTATTGTGCGTATATAATTTGAAAGACATCAATCATATAAATGCTAATTGTTGTTCATTTTGATTCTAGGATGTAACTTCAAACAGGGTATCCCGAGACCATTCATGGCCTTTGTCCGGGACGCACTTGAGTGGAGGGAGAACACCCAAGTACCTACTATTTCCAGTGAAAGTGAGGCGCCTCATATCATTACAAATGATGTGTCTCAGGTGGTGTTCCTGTCCACATATGACGAAGAAGCTCTCCTACATGTGGCTGAATTTACCGGGATTGTGGCGATTGTAGCAGACATGGAGGTACCATTATATTAAATATGCTTGAATAAATAGTCTTTACATGTCAAATTTTAAAACAATACCGTGTAACATTTCCTTCTAATAGTGAATTGATAACAGAAATCTGTTGTACTGTTTGAATTTTGTCCACCATACCTCAAAGTAGCTTAAAAAAGTGTTCGTCTTTGGATACAAAAATCATTTTCGTGACTTGTTTTACCCATGTCTCAAAAACCAACAGCACCTCAACAAATATAGCTTTCAAACTGTGAGAGTTTAATGTAAATCTGTGGCCATTGGGTTTTGTGTCCTACAAAAAGTACCCAGACCCTTAAATGATAAGACGTTTCATCACCACTCAACAGTACACTAATTGCTCTATGATGATGAGTCCAAAGGCTCAAAGCCCTACTTTTGTGCTATTTGGGTAGTATTCTGTGTTGAGTTCGGAGCAGTGTTGCCAGCTGGGATGTAATTGCTAATACAAGTTTGTGATACAATTCGATTTACAGAACTTTTTTTTTTAAATTGATTTTAGGCAAGCACGACTGACTTGGCTGACATACAGAAGATGGCTCTGAACTCAGGTCAGCTGGAGGGGAGCATCTTCGTCAGGACATCCTCTGACACTATTTCAGGTGCGAGGATGTTCTTCCATACCAATAAGTTTCAAGGAGTAACTAACCTTTACAAGTTCCAGATGCAAAAGAAAGGTAAAGATATGAATGTACTAGCCAAATAATCTGTTCTAGTTGCTCAGTGGTTGCAGTCATCTTCCAATCAAAAAACTAGTTGTACTGGTAGGGTTTAGGTTTGTAAAGAAACACCCTATATGAATGGCAGCGCATTTGTACATCCCACATTTTATTTATCTTTCTGCTTTATAATCATTGATAACTTTCCATAAAAAACGGTTGGCACTTTTGTCAAATTCGTGCCTATGTTTTTTTATTTCATGATCAAAGTCTGAGATGGCAGAGCTTTAATCCATAATCTCTTAACAATGGATTTGAAACCAACCCTCATTGGCCTTTGTGCTTGGTGTTTGCCTACTGAAACCAATTTCCTTTGTGCTACAGCAGCCATTTTTAATGAGCAGTTGGGCTCTTTGTTGACCTCTTGATTATCGGTTATTCATGACTGCACCCATTCATAAGACCAGTAAGGGTACATAAGGGCTTCATAGGTCCAACGTGGATGAGGTGTCAATATTTTGCTCCAATGAATGTTCAATCTGTTTTTTGTTAATTGATAATTTATTGCAGTATATATCCCCTTCCTAATTGCCATCAAACCTGCACAAGTTACCTGTGAATAAATTAGTTTAAAATAATGTGTCTGGAAAATGCTTATGTTCTCTTTCTCTTTGAATGCCAGTTATGTTATCCATGGTCAAAGCCATTTGGAGGAAGGATGGAGCCAGAACAGCTTCAGATGACATGCCAGATGTCATGACTGAAGGAGGCAGTGGTATGCTGGACCATATCTTCAAGGACATCAACCATGGTGATTGGATTATGGACACAACAAACAATGGTAGGTCAATTTTAAACTGGACAGTTCCTGAGTAATTTGCACTGCTGTAGCAAGTTGAACAAAGTGTGTTTCCAAGTTTCAATACAAAAGCTTATTATAGTGAGTTGTAATATTTTTTACTCTTGGGACCATATAATACAAAAACAAAGACCACTTTATAGCCAGCTTGGAGCAGGCTTAAGATTTAAGACTGGCTATAATTATAGACCAAGCTATTGCAGCCGGTCTATAATTAAAGATTCTGGTGGTTCTGGTCACAGGCCTAAAATTTCATCTTTCAGAAGGACTTTTTCTTTTTGAAAAGGGCACTTCCAGTTGAAAATTATTGAAGGCTATTGGAAACCTATAGTGATGCATATCTGTCCATTAACAACAATGACAACAATGATGACAACATTGAAATTCGATACAATTTAATTGATTATATTGTTGCTTGACTTTGGATGCTGCAATCGAAATCAGCAGCAGCTATTGTGGGTTGTAGTCTTACTATCTCTTTTTAGAGACGAAAGATTATAAAGACTACCATTGTTACAAACAAAATGCTCGCAAAAGTATTGGTCATAACTTATATTGACATGTGATCTCTCAAAAAGACAGAAGTCTAGCAAAGTCTAATGAAAGCATGTTTTTTTGTACTTCTCTTTAACAGGTGAGGCTACTCTTCTAGCAGTGAAAGCTCAAGTAAACGTTATTTCTATTCAACCAAATGCCACATTGCAGGGGGAGTTAAAATGCAAGGTCACTGCTCTCCTGCAGGTAAGGACAGAAGAAGACAACGATGCCGAAGACAGTGACACCAGTACGTCTCTTGAGGAGGATTCCATTTAATTTAGACCACACTTGTACCCACATACAACAGAACTGTTTTAATTAATTTAATGGTGTTTTTCAGAGATCAGTTGAATTTACCTCCTTCTAAAGCATGCTCCCTGCTGAGAATGCTTAACTGAAACCTAATAACATGATTTGACTACAGTCAGCACTATGTGTTTCAACAAAATAATAATTATTGTATTAGCGATATGATTTATTTTACTAAAAAGCCTACATTATCCGAGACTCCTTAAAGTATTTTTAACTATATGCGGGCCAGCCTTAAATGATTTTTTTTTCTTTTTTCGAACACTTGACACCTTTGGACATTTTTCATAGACCAGGCAGTCTTCTCACTTGGTATATCTCCAAGTAGGTAACTAGGTAACTTCAGAGGGAGCCGTTTCTCACAATGTTTTATTCTCCATTGCTCATTACCATTAATTGCGAGCAATTATTTAGAGTAAGCAATTGTAAGAAATACTAGAGGAGGTGAATGACCCTGTATCCTCTTAAAAACATGCATTTTATAGACTTTATGGAGTAATTGCTCAAGATTGGGTAAAATGTGTACCCTTTTGGTAATAAAAAAAAGATCATGGTTTAATGTTCGGCCAGTTGTAGAAATTGGCTGTCATAAATAATTATCTTTGAACACTTTAAGATCCCTTATTGTTCTTAGTTATATTGCAAGCAATTAATTTATATAATGTACATAAGATGAGTTTATCCCTGGTTGAATTAAATTTGGGTTCCATACACATAGCATTTTTCTCCACATTTTTGTTTATTGTTTAATCAGTAGTATCCCACATTTTTGCAGTCTAAACAGAACCTGAGCCAAGTCTCGTACGTGGATAATATTATCTCGTGAGAACTGGTTGTATTCAGAGATAATATTATCCCACATTCAGCCTTAGCCAAGTCTCGGACCTGGATAATATTATCTCATGAGAACTGGTGGTATTCAGAGATAATATTACAATGTATTCCACATTCAGCCTTAGCCAAGTCTCGGACCTGGATAATATCTCGTGAGAACTGGTTGTATTCAGAGATAATATTATCCAACATTCAGCCTTAGCCAAGTCTCGGACCTAGATAATATTATCTCGTGAGAACTGGTTGTATTCAGAGATAATATTATCCCACATTCAGCCTTAACCAAGTCTCGGACCTAGATAATATTATCTCGTGAGAACTGGTTGTATTCAGAGATAATATTATCCCACATTCAGCCTTAGCCAAGTCTCGGACCTAGATAATATTATCTCGTGAGAACTGGTTGTATTCAGAGATAATATTATCCCACATTCAGCCTTAACCAAGTCTCGGACCTAGATAATATTATCTCGTGAGAACTGGTTGCATTCAGAGATAATATTATCCCACATTCAGCCTTAGCCAAGTCTCGGACCTGGATAATATTATCTCATGAGAACTGGTTGTATTCAGAGATAATATTATCCCACATTCAGCCTTAGCCAAGTCTCGGACCTGGATAATATTATCTCATGAGAACTGGTTGCATTCAGAGATAATATTATCCAACGTTCATCCTTAGCCAAGTCTCGGACCTAGATAATATTATCTCGTGAGAACTGGTAGTATTCAGAGATAATATTATCCCACATTCAGCCTTAGCCAAGTCTCGGACCTAGATAATATTATCTCGTGAGAACTGGTTGTATTCAGAGATAATATTATCCCACATTCAGCCTTAACCAAGTCTCGGACCTAGATAATATTATCTCGTGAGAACTGGTTGTATTCAGAGATAATATTATCCCACATTCAGCCTTAGCCAAGTCTCGAACCTAGATAATATTATCTCTTGAGAACTGGTTGCATTCAGAGATAATATTATCCCACATTCAGCCTAAACCAAGTCTCGGACCTAGATAATATTATCTCGTGAGAACTGGTTGCATTCAGAGATAATATTATCCCACATTCAGCCTTAGCCAAGTCTCGGACCTGGATAATATTATCTCATGAGAACTGGTTGTATTCAGAGATAATATTATCCCACATTCAGCCTTAGCCAAGTCTCGGACCTAGATAATATTATCTCATGAGAACTGGTTGCATTCAGAGATAATATTATCCCACATTCAGCCTTAGCCAAGTCTCGAACCTGGATAATATTATCTCATGAGAACTGGTTGCATTCAGAGATAATATTATCCAACGTTCATCCTTAGCCAAGTCTCGGACCTAGATAATATTATCTCGTGAGAACTGGTTGTATTCAGAGATAATATTATCCCACATTCAGCCTTAGCCAAGTCTCGGACCTAGATAATATTATCTCGTGAGAACTGGTTGTATTCAGAGATAATATTATCCCACATTCAGCCTTAGCCAAGTCTCGAACCTAGATAATATTATCTCGTGAGAACTGGTTGCATTCAGAGATAATATTATCCAACATTCAGCCTTAGGCAAGTCTCGGACCTAGATAATATTATCTCCTGAGAACTGGTTGTATTCAGAGATAATATTATCACACATTCTTCATCTAGTCATAATCATCATATATCAACATCGTTCAAAATTATATTTTAACGACGGTTTCAGAAAACAATGACGAGGTCCTAAATTCTTAAAGGGGTATTTTTAAGAGATATTTTCTGGATTTATTTAACTCATGTGGTCAGGAGTCCAGAGCCATTTATCTTGTTGACGAATCACTTACACCCATAGTGAACCAGTTTGAAACCGTGTTGTTGTGTTATGTTTTTACTGTTTGTAATTATCATTTAATGAAAGTTGATGGAATTCTATGTTCAAACCGAATTCTCAATTTTATAGAATAAACGAAGTTCACATGAGTTCACTTTGGTAGTATTTGGTGTTTATAGTATATGTGGGTAAAGTTGGGTTTAAACGAAATCGTAGTATTTTTCTTATTTATTTTTTTTCCAGAAGCGGGGATCAATTCATATTGGTCAGCAGCTTGGGTAATTTTTTGACTGACACAGTCTGGTCATAAGTCTTACTTTGTTTCCACGCACTGGACTTTCAGATAATTATTATCTGTCGCCCCAAAGAGAGCAACATGTCTAATCTAAAAGCCAATAGACTGGTGAGAAAACAAGAAGCCCTACATAAAAGGGCTCCACCTGGCTCCACCTGGTTTTAATATTACTATTTTTTTGATAGTTTCTTTCTTCGTCAATTTTAGCTGGTTCCCAACTTATTTTTGTATTTTCACACACAATCTGCCTCGAGAATATTGTTGAAATGGGATTCGAGTGTGGTGACGTCACATCCATTCATCAACCTTAGATCTCTGAGTTTGTCACATGCTCCACAAATTGAGTTAAAAATGTTTTCACTTTTGGTGTGATTTCGCTACAATTTTGCGAAACTTGTTTTCCCGTCCCGGTCAGCTTTGCTGGTCTAAGAATCTGCCATAAAACCTATACGACACTGTGGACTGTCTGAACCACAGCGCCAGTGTCAACTGCGGCCTCCTCTAAAGTAAGACCTACTTCTACTTCGTTACTCGGTAGGATCCTCAAGTTAGGACATAAACGCCAAGGAGCAATCATAGTTAAGTGACTTGCTCAAGGACACAAGTGCCTGGACCGAGACTCGAACCCATACTTTGATGACTCAGCCACAAGAACTTGAATTCGGTGCGCTAGACCGCTCGGCCACAACTGGCTATCCAATCACGGACAGAATTGTTGGGGACACCGCACGGTTTCCCGTGTTTCAATATTGTCAACATGCCGCATATTGTGTCAAATTAAACCTTGATACTTGTCCTATCTATAGGGATGGTCATAAAATTTGGCCCATGGTCATGTTTTGGAAATGCTCAAACAACACTGTAATCAAAAGAGGTCAACATTGAACCGGGGTACGAGGGTACGAGCCTGCGAGGGGGGTACGAAGAAATTTTGTCCCAGATTGTAGCTATGGTGAGATCGTTTGTTATTTTCATTACTCACACGGACAACACTATTATTCACATTGATGATGGAAGTAATTATTTCATCTGGCCTCAGCTTTTCTAGTATCATGGTCGAGTGTGGCATGTCATGGCCGAGTGGTTAGTGCATCGGACTCAAGCTCTGGTGGCTGAGTTATCGGAGTGTGGGTTCGAGTCCCGGTCATGACACTTGTGTCCTTGAGCAAGGCACTTAACCATAATTGCTTCGTAAAAGTTGGGGAGGTAGAGCCTTTTGCTCTACCAGCCAGGCTTCTGATGGATGATACCCAAGCCTACATCCTTACGGACTGTAAAGGGGGTAACCCTGTTTCAGGAGTAGGTGGCAACGGCCCCTGGACAAAACAGTTGTAGATTTGTAGCCCACACTTCGAGTGGCTTACTGGCCTTGTGTGTCTGGTGACTTCCATAAAAAAAACAATAAAAAAACAAACAGTATAGTTCAGGGCCAACATAGACTCATTGACTATGTATGAAGAATGAGCCTGGTCCACTTTAAAGCAGTAAATCAGCACTTCTGCCGCTCTCTGAAAATACCAACATTTCGAGCGAAATATCTGCATCACTTGCTACTTAATAATGTTCTTAAGCGGCGAGGTAGAAACAACCCCTGGGCCAGGAAGCCCACAAGGTCATTACCAACCTCAATTCTCACGTGGTGAATGACGAAGTTCAGGAAAGTGATAGATGTCTCCCATGTAATCAACGTGATCTTTGTTGCCACTTTAAATGCACTGGGGTCTCTGATATTAAATATAGTATCATGAAAAATCCATCTAGTTTTTTATGGACTTTTTGTAATTGTGGTTTTCCAAACTATAAATCAATACTTTTTGACACCCCACTCATTACAAACTAATCCATTCTCACTGTTGTCTGATCCCATGTGCGTAAATTAAATTGAGATCTGATACTTCCATTAATGGGACTATTATGCGTGGCTATTACCTCTATACTCTTAAACTCTTAAGGAATGATAGTAAATCGTAAAAAGTACTGACAAATTGTACACGTGGCCGACAATTCATTTTTTATTTACTGTAGTGGCATCAAAATCCGCGATGCTGAACAAGCTGCTTTCCGGGCTGTTATAGGAAAACTAGGCAAATCTAAAACTGACGATGAAAGTTTGACCTTGAGCTGTTCAACAAATTACAGTGTGACCGCAAAGATCGTGATGTCAACGCAAGTGGCATGTTGATTGCAACTATTTTAGAAACGACACCCTTCATACATCTGGTGAACCAGACCTAGCAGACGGGGCAATTGGTGGGCTAGCATAAAGTTAATCAACTCTTTCCTTCGTCCATGCTATTTCCGGCCATAGACCATGCACCTGGATATAAAATGCAATCTCTTCACTCTCTAAAGATCATTAACAGAAACCCACGGCAACATCCAAATGTTATATTCGGATTGGGACTTCAATCTACCGGATCACCCAACCAACAACAAAACCAAATCACCACTCTATATAAGTTTATTATATATCTTACTGAATAACTTTCGTGCTACAACTTGTTAACAATTAGTACAATCGCCCATCCAATGGCATATTGGACATGCTGGTAACTATACAAACACTTCATCTTATCCATAAAATACATGTGTGCTTGCCGCCATCTGACCATTGTCTGGTGCTATTTTAATATCAACAAGAAACTCAAGAACTCAGAAGAAACCTCAAAGGAAGATCTATCAGTTTGACAAGGCTGTTCATGACTGAGTTTTTTTAACGTCTGTTATGTCGGATATAATGGTGTGTAACAAACGTCGGACCCATTTTTATGTTGACTTCTGGACAAGTCGTTTGTTTTGAAACGACTGGTCCTCAATTAATGGGGCTCTGGACACCAACTGGAAGAGCGTCAAAATCAGATAGTCTGAGAAAGTTGAAAGCTATAACGTCCCATCAATCCGCTATGGATAGCAGTGATTGTATGTGGTGAACGCCGGAACAATATTGTTCCGGCGTTCTGGACGAAACCGCATTGTCCTTCACTTTTTTGGGTTGTACTTTGCTGAGAGCTCACATCATTAGGATCTTCAGTGTCAGTTTAATAATGTAGCTCATCGGGATGATGGTTCGATGAAGTTTGCTTTCAATTGCTCCTGGTTTCTTTGGCAATGCTATAAAGATAGATTTGCTGAGATCCTCAGGTATCTCACCACTGTCTTATACACTTCGTTTATCCCTTCAGTAACCTTCTCAATCCCGAAATCATGACTTTTAACATCTCTATCAGAATCTCATCCAGTCCTGCAGCTTTGTTCCTCTTCATCTTGGTCAATGCTGCTCCCACTTCCGATCTTAGTATCTCTGGTCCTTCCATGTCTTTATGTATGGTGGGTCTCTCTCCTCTGTTGTCATGAAAAAGTTCTCCCATGCATTCAGTCCACCGTTACTAGCACCTTTTCTTTTCCCATGATTATCGTTCCCTCTTTAAATGTTATCTTGTGTTCGCGCTAGATTACTATATGAACATGGTCGACCACGGGTTCCTTATCCAAACTTGCTCATTTTGATCCATTAGAGTTTGGGGGTGGGAGGACAGTCGTTTTTCCCACATGATAAAGGCCAACATTTGCATATTGCTTCCTATCGGTTGGATCTTGTCTGCACAAGATGGTGAATTGTTTATGACTTCAGAAGCGGTTGCAGTGTGTCACTTTGCCATCGCAAAGTCTCTCGCACTCAAAGGAACTTCTTTCAAAGATTGTTGAAGTCGTATAATTCGAAATTACAGAAAGTTTTCTTATGCTGGATATAATGTATAAGTGGAAGTTTGTATATATGGAAGGTCCCAGCCAATTTTTCTTTGTTCACCCCCAAATTGAATTGAAATTTACCCGTAGTCAGTTTCTCATGTGGCTTATTGCTTAAGATTCAAATGGTTTATTTGTTATACGGAAGGTTTTGGTGTATGTAAAACGACAATTAAACAGGTCAGGCTATGTCACTCGTTTTAAGAAAAAGTAAACCACTTGTAACTGGAATCATACATTACTGTCCCTGCTCTTTGACCTTATATCTTATATGAACAAAAACAAAATTTAAAGGTCTTCTTTTGGGTTCTGAGGTTAAAAACTACCGAAACTTTTGAGCATTTGGTGTACACTATCTACGTACTTTAGTAGACTGGAGTAGCAAAAAAGTGCAAAAATTTGAACTATTTAAGCCCCTTTCGCACTTAAGTATTTCTGGGGAAATTCCTGGGAACATTTGGTTTACATTTTTACACTTAAATTGCTAACCGTGACAAACTCTCGGGAAATATCCACTTCACGGGAAGTGGCATGGGAGTGAGTAGGGGTAATATGGAGGTATGGGTTAAGTGAGATAACTTTGGTGGCTTTAAAGGGACATCAGCACAGATCGCGCATTATACTGACGCAAAATTATACTATATACTTTCGCAAATATTGACGCCAACACTGCCGTCAAATTCACGATTTCTACCCAAAGCCGCAAACATTGTCGGCAATATTGCCTTCAACATTTGTAACTAAATTCACCACTGTTTTAAAACCAACTCATCTTGGCGTCAATAAAATTATATGTGCGGTGTCCCTTTAAATCCACCATAGATAACTTGGGGCTTATCGTACTGAGTGTACATTCTACCTCCCATGATTCTACCCAGGAAAATTTGCATCAAGTGTGAAAAAAAAATCCCAGGAATTTTCTTGGGTGTTGTTCCCTGGGAATTTGCTCTGTAGAGTGAAAGGGGCTTTTGTGTGGGATTTATGTGGGTTAAGTGGTAACCTATTGGCTCAGCCAGACCAAGGTACCTGGAGAGGCGTAAACGATAGCTAGGGCCTACTTTATACTACACGTACATATTTATCAGTGGGTTTATTTATATACAGCACGCTGTCCGATGCAGTGTAAAAACTGATAAACCGGTTACAGCTATTTTGACGTCAAATTTTGTGACCGGGGGAAGTCGCAGACAAAGTCGTAAAATTGACCATGAACTTTTATGTCAATAACGAACGTAGTGTGTGCCGAGCAATGTTGTATGGGTGCATTAACGTAGATCGCCAAGCGGTCTGACCATGGTCTGACCAATGGAAGCATGATGTCCAAATATTGGCCTTTATAGTGTGGGAACAAATCGCGGACAATCATAATGGCTTAATTGGCACTAACACGTGGCTTCTTGTTTGGCAAAAAGGATTCTTGACATTTCTATGGTGGCTTCAAAGGGACTTGGCATAATGTATGCAACTTGTACCCCCTGACGGTAATATTGCCATCGGTATTTACGATTTTACCCTTGTCGCAAATGTTGACAGAAATAGTGGCGTCAATATTATCGGCTCAGGGCCCCAAATCACAAATATTGACACAAATTTTGTCGTCTATATTCAAGATTTTCGCCAATTTTCACGAGTATGACCCCATGTAGCAAATAATTGACGGCAACATTGCCGTCATCATTCACGACCTGTACCCCAAAGCGCAAAATATTGACGGCAATATTGCCGTCAAAATTGGTGGATGAATTCACGACTGTTGTAAACCCCCTCATGCGAGAATTTTGCCTCCAAGTAACTTGGGGTGTCCATAAGCATGTGTGTAGTATGGAACTGAAATATTTACGCATGGCTGGGTTTGCGACTTGGGGGCCTTAAGGCGTGAATATTGACGACAACATTGCCGTCAATATTTTTGACTTCAGTGCAATTTGCTGTCAATATTATTTGCGACATGGGTACAAAACGTGAATTTTGACGCCAATCGATATTCGTGACTTGGGGTCATAAGTAACTTGGGTTGTCCATAAACATTGTGTACAGTCATAAAACTAAATATTATTATACGCATGACTGGGTTTGCGACCGTAGGGGCCTTAGTCGTGAATATTGACGGTAATATCATGTGCGATGTCCCTTTAAAGACACCTTACATTTTCAGTAAAGAGTGATCCAATGCAACAGGTGGTTCATATTATACCGGTATCCAACAGTGACCATCCATCAATAACGGGAGTGATCAACTCACGACCCACCGAATAGTTGAATCATACTGCATCGGGATTGGACAAACTGTGAACAATTTCTCTTCGACATGTGACTGAATCATGGTTGAATAAATGGTTAGTTTGTGTGCACTCACTGCGTGCGGAAAACTGCTGGTAACTTGAACGTCTACGAGTCTGGCTGTAACATTAATCGCTATCAGAACTTAAAGTATCGTACCTAAAAAAATTCGACAATGGTCAGTGAAGATGTGGAAACAAGCTCAGGCAAGGAGCCGGGGACACATAATTTGAAAGAAAGTCACGAGGCCGAAGAAATGACGGCCAAGAATGACAACGATCACCGGGATGAAGCAGCACCGAACTCGGCCACAACTGACGCGGTCCATCTCACCAAACAGATCGGCATGTTTAGTGGCGCTACCATCATTGTTGGAAACATCGTGGGCTCTGGAATATTCCTTACTCCAGGTGGTGTTCTAAAAAACACGGGCTCTATAGGAATGTCCATGGTGGTTTGGATCGTATCTGGCTTGTTTTCTCTGCTTGGGGCACTCTGCTTCGCTGAGCTTGGTACCACTATTACCGAGTCTGGTGCTGAGTATTCATACATCAAGGAATCTTTTGGAGACCTGCCTGCATTTCTTGTTCTCTGGGTATCTCTAGTCATCATTGTTCCTACGGGTAACATGCTGGTTGCCCTGGTATTTGGAAGCTACATCATCCAGCCTTTTTACCCTGATACTGACTGTCCACCACCGGACCTCTTCGTTAGAATCATGGCAGTTCTGTGCGTGGGTAAGTCATTAGTCAGTCTGGTGCATGATGGAATGGTTTTTAAAAATTGGGGCGGCTTGCGGAGCTAGCGCTCCGCCCGTGAGTGCATGGGTGGTGAGAGCGTGGTGTGCTATGGGAAGCTGGTTTTGCATTGCATTGCATTCTGGCAGCTGCATTGTTTAGTAATAGAGCAAGGACTTCGTAAGCAAAGCTATTGCACAGCCTTGTAATTCGCAGTACTAAATCGTTTTTAGTTTTTAGCTCCTAAAAAATATTCTGGATCCGCCCATGTCCCCCATGATTAAAACAATAAAGGCCCTATCTGAATTGGCAGCAACGGCTACGGCTGTTTCTAAGGGTGTTGCTAAGGACGGCATATACTTCTACTCATGATGACTCTGCGATCTGGTAGCCGTAGCTGTATAGTCGCCATTTCGGATAAGAATTAGAGGGAGCACTCGCTATTTTGTCAGGCACGGAAATCCGCTGACCCACCCCAGGCGAAAATCCCTATGGGCTAATTGCATACGAAATAATGTCCAAGTTACAAAAATGTTTGCTGTGTAAACCGATGACTAATCAGTGTAGTAAAAAATGCTTCTTGTCGGGCCGTGTCGTATTTTATAGTTCTGTACGCCCTCTAGTTCTTTATCTGTAATGCAATGCACTCATAATGCAGCCAGTTTTTATAGGCCTAGCACTGAGGCGGTTAGTCAGATGGAAAATTGCCAGCGGATAGATCGTTTAGCGCCCTCATTGTTGCCTCGGGTATAGGTCTAATTGATAAAAAAAGTCTGTCTGAGATAATGTTTGGAAACCGTCCATATTTTCTCGTCTCTAAAATTATATGAAGCCCAGTTCGTGCCACTTGACCAGGGTATGTATTGTACATGTTTCATCTTACCTGGTGTATTTCACAGCACCGCTTCTTATATCTTGCGGCCGCCACTTAAGTTGCGGCCGCAATTTATTTATCTAGATTTTTCTATTGTTTAAAAACTTGATCTAATTTGACCCTCTAAAATGACATGCTGAGAACACAAAATCTAAGATGGCTGCCAAATATGGCTGCCACTTTTTAAAGAAAAAAAAACATTAACCTTGTGTGACCCAAGGTCAAACAAATGGTTGCCATGGCAACAGCTGACCCCGTGTATCAATTATTTTCTGCCAACCTGACCCTAGATATATTTTAGGAAAAGCCAGAAAATTTTGCGGTGATCTGACTAAGCGTTAAAAAGTTACGTGCAAAAATATGGTAGAAGCACATAAGCTCCCCTGGTCCTGGCAGGGTTAATGTAGTAGTTGTCATGCTTTTCCGGTCAGCTGAGGGTGCTGTTGTAGTATTTGTCATGCTTTTCTGGTCAGCTGAGGGTGCTGTTTTCGTGATGTCATTTCAGGGAGACACTATTCATATTTCATGGGCCTATAAATCACAAGCAGACTGGTGTGAGAAAGAACACTCTTTATGGTGATTTTGTTTGTGTCTTTATTTTTCATGTGCTTGATTAATGTCACTTTTTCGTCCACAAGAATAAACATTGTATACAGTTTGATACTCAGGATAGCTGATTCCATGACTCACCAACTCAAAAATGATGTTTGAATGATGATCTTTAGCCAAAACAATTGGATAAAGTGGTTAGTATTGCCTGAGATCGCACCACAGAGCATCTAGAATCCAAAAATGTCCGGGGCCCTTATGCTAAAGTAAAAATGATAATACAGGACCCAGCTCAACCCCCCACCCCCTCGTTCTTCCGTTTACACTCTGCCATCATCAGGAATGTATCGTTCTTTTTCAACTCGTTCCAACATACTTTTATTAAACTATCTTTTTTTACCAGTGCCATTCGTCGTTTTACTTAACTTTTTGCTTGTCTAAGAAGCCCTCTTTTGCTGTTTTCTTTTCAAATGTATAAAATAATTGTGTTTAATTTAATATTATTTAGTGCACATCTGGAAAACAGTTTTTCATTTTTTTTAAAACTGTGATTAAATAAACAAAATTTAATTGAAGCCGTTAGGGCTTTGCGCCACGCGCTCGCAGGCTCCACGACTCCCCCCCCCCCCCATTGGAAAATCCTGGATCCGCCCTGTATATGCACGGGTTTTGACGTCCCTGTTGGAGGCTGAGAGTCCTCCTGAGCTCTCCAAGTGAACTTAGAAGGACTCAAAAGTCACCGTTATTTATTTCGATTGCTGCAATCGAAATAGTAAGAGTATGAATCCTTGGCAATACATAAATATGTTTGGCCTGTCGCTAGTGATGGACACCGACTTTGATGCAAATTTCACAGCTTGGTTGTGTGTGTGTTTTCAATAGAAACTAGACGATGAGTTTCATTTCATTTATTAATTCTGGTTGTGAAGCCAATGATTCTCAGAAAAGCGAACTTAATCACTATACAAGCCAAGAACCCAATGGAGAGAAGACAAGGAAGGAAGTTTCAGTTTCAGATGTGGGAGGGAAAACCCCCAGAGAAATATTCCAGGGAAAACCCACGCAACCAGGTAGGGACTGAAAAACACAATCCACATAGTGTCCCCAACGGGATTCGAACCGGGGTCCTAGAGGTGGAAGGCATGAAAATGAGATAACCCTTCACAAAACCAATGGATGTATAGGCCTATAAAATTATAGGCTACCTTGTATAACAAGTTCAAAGTTTCAGTCCATTTCAGACTTTCCATCCGAAAATTATACGCAAAGAACAAAATATAAATCCAAAATTATTTGCGTACTGGTTATATCGAAAGTGTTCAGTCTTCATGAGTTCCTTTAACTAATTTCTCTGGTAATTTTCCCGTTCGCCCGTATCGTTTTCAAACGTAACTTAACCTGCCAACAATAATAATAATATAGCGCCGCCCCATCTTTCGAGGAACTGCCATTTATCATTCCTTGAAAGCATGACGTCATGGTATGCGGATCCGTTGTGAATGAGTGTGTACACACGTTCTTTATGAATGGAAAGATCTAGTTTGCGTGGGTTGGTTGGTTGCAATGGTTTGCAAGGCTCGTCGAAGTACCCGCCTGGTGCATGCACGATCGATAGTATAGTAAACAGTAAACTCAGCGATACCTTTTCGGCCTTGTGTGTGTAAAAGTCATTGTTTGTTGCAAGAGGTCGTCTCGTTGCGGAACGCTGATCAAGTTGTATATACGTCGATAAGCGCGCCATCGCCTAAAAAATCCGCGGGAACTATGCCTATGTAGGAGTCTACACAGTAAATTATAGTAACCATGTGGGCACGACACTATGTGTTTTGGACTGTAAAAACAATGACGTAGGTCTGCTTAAGATCTTCTTCAATTAAAACGAAGAATTAAGTCGACAGATTTTACGTTGAAATTGTGTGTCACGGACGGATTTATGTTACACTGGACAACCGTTGTCTAGGTTAGGACTGAGAGGCCTTCGAGTTTTGTTACTGAGTGCAAGTCAATTAATTTCCAAAGATGGCGGGAGGTATAGAGCCAAGCACAGAAGCTATTTCGCTGGATGCGATGACTGCAGACAAACGGAGTCCTGACAGATCCAGGTGGGAAGGAATTGGACAAGGAGCAGGCAAAAAGAGAAGCATGCAGACTGACATGATGGACACAAGTTTTGTTAGACTTCGCCAAGAGATTGGACTCTTTAACGGCGTCACTATCATCGTGGGCTGTATCATCGGGTCGGGAATCTTCTTGTCACCGAAGAGTGTTCTGGAGAATGCCGGTTCCGTTGGAATGTCTATGGTCGTCTGGGTAGTTTCTGGTGTCTTCTCTCTGATTGGGGCCTTGTGTTTTGCCGAACTTGGTACAACAATCCTCGCCTCTGGTGGTGAATATTCCTACATTTTATTTGCCTTTGGCGAACTCCCTGCATTCATTTTACTATGGGCCACACTCATCATAATAAATCCAACTGGACAAGCCATCATTGCTCTGACATTTGCAAACTATGTTATGCAGCCATTTGTTGGTGATTGTGAAAACCCGTCAGCCGGTGTTGTGCAAATTATTGCCATACTTTGCCTCGGTAAGCTATTTTAACATATACTTCTGAAAATAATTTAAGACTACGTAGGTATGCATACTTCAATAATAAACATGGATTTTTACACATCATTTGGTAAAAAGTCATTCTTGTTTATTTTATGGGGTTCTAAGTTATAGTAACGTATATACTATACTGAATACCATGCTCTCCACCATGCTTTATACAAATTCATCACAGTTTACACTTCATGTTGAGTACTTATTACCACTAATAGTATACCACTAAAGTCAGTTTTCAATTTGGGCATAATAAACACAAGGTAATTTCGACCCCTCAAAAAATAATAAAATCACAAATAAATTATTCAATAAATGAATAGTTTAAGCAAGATCAACAAGCTTTCATTAACACGTGCCTGTTGGTAACCATGGAGATAAAGCTTTATTCTATTGTTACATAGAGGTCACGTGATGTGAATGTTTTTAGATTGGGTCACGGCCAAATAAACGAACAGCATTCACTATAGAATAGTGTTCCAATCACGCAAGAGAAAAGCTAGAATCCTAGTTTAGGATGCTCCGGCCAGATGCCTTTTCATAGTTTTGTGAATATAGCCAATGTAATTTCTTTAGGCTTATCAATGCATGCAAATAGATTTATACACAGCCCAATGGAAGAACACATCAAATCTTATAAGATCTCCAAAAAATATTATATAATTTATGGATATTACACTTCTGAAATTGATCAACTTTTGATATAAAGAAGGGGTGCATCTAAAAAACTAGTTCAACTGTTATTTTTATAATAAATGGCACAAAATGTAAAACTGCCCGTATGACCAGTGCAGTATCTTGCCTGCCAGAAAGGCCCTGGAAAGTACGAGGTCACGCTTTTTGAAAACAAAGATTTTACATGTTCTACCCTGTTGGTATAAGTGAAGACGTTTTGGAGCCGGAAGTGCAGTGTAACGAATGTTCATGTACACCTTTCATTTACATTGCACTTCCGGCTCCAGAACGTCATCACTTCCCAACAGGAGACTGAGCGACTTTTTGTCACGGTGTTGTCGGTATACGCGTAGAGGTATATACACAAAGACGTTTGTCCACGAAGTCAAGTGACGTTGCCCTGTGTGTCTGGGCGATTGTCCACGCTGTGTCCGACCTCGGCTTTATTTATGCTATCCTTCTACAAACTGTAACGTTTATGACCTGGCCAGATATCAACCACGCTTTGCATGCTCCATAATTGGTTTTCTCAGCAAGAGGACAAGGTCGAGTTAACACCTGATAAGTCGTCGTCATCAAAACGTGTTGGCTTGGGCGTCCTCCTGTGCATGCATCTCGTTTGGTTTTTATTTATACACTTAAGGGTGACTGTGTGAAGGGTAAAATTAGATGGCAGAGGGTCTCTGTCGATATGTGGAGAAATTGCAACCACGACTAGACTGCCTGTTTGTGGTTTAGGTCTGACATTGGGAAAACGGCTCTCCTGTTTAAAACCATTAAAAGGAGCATTAGGAGATGCACATGAAATCACGTTTTTTGGAAAAGAGACTGACTTTTTAAACTGTTTTTATTTGTTCCTTTTTTTAATCTCTGTTTAATTAAAAAAATACTGTATATGTGTTTAATATTGTTTGTTAAATCGAGATCATCATTCAGATGGAGAACTTTTGTGAACAACGTTGTAAATATTACTGCGTCTAAAGACAACAAGGCGTAAACATTCAGAGGTAGCCCTACTGATTCATGATAATTTTATGCGCGGTTATATTTTGTTGCAGAAGTATAATAGATGTGGAATTCCATTCAATGCAAGTTGTTTAATTATTATAAATTATACCATGCCTGACCGTATGGATGAATCACGTAGTTCACATAGCAAGACTAGCTTCACTAGATGATACACGAGGGTGTGTCACACCAGCACTGCGGTCAGGAAGCACCATATTTGGACCACGTGAGATGAGACTAGCGCTCGCTCGACTTCAGTCTTGATCACCAACCTCACGTCAGTTATACTGAGCTTGCATGCTTTAAAGTATATGCAGTGAAAAAGGATATGTTGTAACTCTCGGATTCGAAAGAACAACATGATTATTTTTAATCCTTCACTCTAAAAACTCCTGGATCAGAATTGACCCGGGTCCCATGTGGATCCGCTGACCCATTTCTGGGTCGAGCTATAACCTGGAAACTGGTGACAGAGTTTTGGTTTTGACTCGGATTCTTCGTCGGTTTGACAAAGTTTTGGGTCATTTTGACGCAGACACACCGCATAGTAACCCAGAAATGGGTCAGGCCCGGACAGGAATCTGTGTCAATTCAGACCCGGGAGTTTTTGAGTGTTCAGAAAAATATTTCCGTCTGAAATACTGTCCAAGTCGAACCACACAGTAAAAGGTCAAGGTCATTATTTCGGTTGCTGAATCGAATAAGCCATGTAGAACGTGGACCCAGAACCTTGAAAAGTATACCGTTTCGGTTGTTTTCACGAACATTGTCACCAATAATGAAACTATTCATTTAAATTGAAAAGTGAATCAAAAACCTATAAACGTAAAAGCTTTTAAGCTGGAACATGTTGCACGATTGAAAAAAACTGGATTGCCTGTATAATACATTTAACGTATAATTTAAATGAGTGATTGGTCTATACACTCGTGTGAGGTGTTGTGTCGTGTTCCATTTATAATAACCTTCAGATCCGCATCTATTGACGGTCCATGGACAACTTGTAATAAATAAACTCTGGTGTTCAACAAAATCGATATTAATAAATACTTTAAAATGATTCTCATGTTGTATACTATTATTATTGTTGTGGGAAATGACCAGTTTACGAAATAAATTGTGCAAGCAAGGTCCCTCTGTGAGATTTGGCGGGAGCGTCCCTCTATGAGTGTTTATGGCGGGAAGTATTCTTTACGCGGTTAGTTTTCAAGGACATTGGCTCCCTTCTCTAATTTGGCATTCGTCCATATCTGGGACAAAGAGTTTACCCACTTTCGACATTGAACGCCTTTTTGGAAACCGATCAACCGGTGATGAAAAGATTAGTGAATAGAAAGTGAATTATAATAGAGACTGGAAATCAATTGGGGTATTAAGCCGGTATCTGCTGGGAGTCGTGGCGGACTTTCGCGCTTAAATTGCAAGCAATTATAACTCACTTTACCTCCCAGTAATACACAATGCTAGTAGAAGCCTAGTGGCGCGAAATATGGTAAATTTATTCAATGTTTGAAAGTTTCTAATTGGCAATGTAGGGGTGGGGTTTAGGGTTACGCGAATTATCGGGAAAATTCCCTACATACACTTCAAAGTTTGGAGTCAGGTTCTCTGGTTTTTTTTATTCTCATTCATAACAAAACTTGAAGGTTCATCCCGCTGATATTGTTGAACTCGTGGCAAAATTACTAATGTATTAATACCTTTAGCCTGAGATGTAAAATATGTTTCATGATTTTAATAAACGCTATTGGTATTAGTACGACACACAGCACATGGCAATACTGGATGTGTATACTTGATGTGTGTCACGTGAATGCAGCTTATCTCCAGAATGATATTAACCCCACCCGCTGCTGATGAGTGTGTGAGACTTGACCTTGCGACTGTTTGCGTACTATTTTTATGAATGAAAAATGTATTTCCCTTCGATTAGAATGGTTTCGTCGGCAATTTGCGCGCGCGCTGAATAATCATGCATATCACGCAGTTTTTAGAATTCATCCGGTAGAGTATCTTTGTCAACAAATCGTTGTGTGATTGGCCGGCTGACAGTCATCAGTGACGGCAGGTTGTGGAACCGAAGCTGCAAAGCGTGCTTATAGTTCAAGCAACACATTCAAAATAATTGAACTAATTTAAATAAAAATCTTTTGGGCAAAACTTGTCGCACGAGGCAGTAGAAAACTGCCAGGTTAGTTGGGAAGCCGAGTTGCGATGCTTCATTGAGAATTGACCACAGTGCGGGCTCGTTATTGTTGCTAAAAGGTTACTGGTATTTGATTGACTGATTCATCAACGATGTCACTGTTAACGGATTGACCTTTGATTGAAGCTAAATTGAATGATAATTTAAAACTTTTTACTGTACGCGAAGAGGGCGCACTTTAACAACATGCAAGTGTTCTGTCTGCGCATATCATCGTTGTTGTGATTTAGACTTCTTATTATCAAGGACAGAACTTCCAGAGATAGGGTACTTTTATACGGAACAGGTCGTGGGCGAGGGAAGCAGCAGGGGGAAGTTAACCATGAGATTTTTTTTCCGCCTATTTTGACTATAGGACATAGTAACATTTCGAGTGATGGAGTTCAAGCAACAACACTGGCCAAAAATGTTCAATGTAAAGTGTTTCTAGTTTGTTTTATTTTGTTACACGGGGTGCTCAATTCGAATTGAAAACTAAACGTTGTCATTTGTTATCAGCAAACTGATCAACGGTTGCAGATTTAAACTAATGTTTTAAATTTGGTGGTATGCCTCATTTGTCATTACCGTTGCTGTTCAGTCATTGAGTCATTCATTCATTCGATTGTTCTTTATTTCCACATTAGAAGACAGTCTTTGTGCGTACACAGTACAATACGACCGTATATATTTGTAATCAATGTACAATAAATGTGGATGATCGTAAATGCGATCCTTTTTATCTTGCTATACAGTTTGAGGCCTGATTTATGGACGGATTGCTTCCGTTTTTGGTCATTGCCTTGGTGCCCTTGAAATATTCAAACAGAAGTTTATAATTTCCTCATAGAGGTGCCCTTTATCGAGAAGAAAATGCCTTGGTGTCCTTGCCCTTTCAAGAACGAAGCAATCAGGCCTGCAACTGAGCAAGACAGGATTATACGCTCACCGGCTTGTGAACACCAATGTTCATTCACAGAGTCTTGCGTTTTTAGGGAACAGTTTGAATGAATGTTCATGTAATTTTCTGAAATGCACTACTGTAACCATCTCTTGAAAGGAAAACAGTTATTTCCATCAAGAAACAATATCACTGTCACGTTTCTCTGTGTTTGGGAAGTCCTCTTTGTGTTAACCACGCCCACATTACAACGATCACTCCAGTGGATGAGTTTTAACAAAGGTCTCCACGTCGTCACGATGCTCAGTGTCATCTTTCTTATACTGTGAAAACATACAGCCGGCGGCTGTTTCAGTAGTATGATCAAAATAACACGTGGAACCTAGGACGACATGATGCAATCACTACTTTCATGCACGCTCGATGCGCCGGCCGGGTGTGTGGTGGGGGATCGGAAGTGACTGCACTGCGGTTTTGTTGGGTTTGGAGACATTGTGGGTCCGCCGTATGTACACACACACACACACACACACACAATCACTCTGTATGAAATGTGTTGTTTTTGTGTGGCGCGTACTCATTCCCGCCAAACGTGAAAAGAAATCTGTGTCTGACCGGGCCTGATTTTCAGATGTGTACACGTGTTTGGTCGATATTTGTGAATGAACTTCATACTAGTGTAGTACTAGTAACAATTCTGTACTATGTATCGGCTATCTATCGTGTATGTCCGTGTGCTGTTATCACATTTGTGAGAACGAAATCCATCGTCGGCATTAAAATAATGGGCTTTGGTCAGTAACGATAAGTACAGTACACTTGCACTACCACCAGACCACTACTCACACATAGTCGCACATTCTTTGGAGTTTGGTAGGACGTTTTGTATAGTCGCACATTCTTTGGAGTTTGGTAGGACGTTTTGTATTGTCACTGTGTCGAGGTGGAATTTGCATTCCTCATCCATTCAGCAAAAGTGATTCGTTCTGCCTTTGTTGGTAAGCATCAAAGACCAGTAACAAGATCATCTAAGAAATTGAGTAATTGTACAATACGAAAAGAGCAAGACTTCACTTCGCAAAGATGGACGACTCTGCCAACGTTGCAATAGCCGATCCGCAAAACACAACAGTAGACAGTGACATTTCCTCAGAACCCCCGCCTTATTCCCCAAGCAGGGAGGATCAAGGGACAGTCAACACTGATGCCCGGCCTAGTGGTGATGTAATAAGACTGCAACCGCAGCTTGGACTTTTTAATGGAGTTACTCTGATTGTCGGCTGTATCATCGGGTCGGGAATCTTCTTGTCACCGAAGAGTGTTCTGGAGAATGCCGGTTCCGTTGGAATGTCTATGGTCGTCTGGGTAGTTTCTGGTGTCTTCTCTCTGATTGGGGCCTTGTGTTTTGCCGAACTTGGTACAACAATCCTCGCCTCTGGTGGTGAATATTCCTACATTCTGTATGCCTTCGGCTCCTTGCCTGCCTTCATTGTATTGTGGGTTACTGTATTGATAATCAACCCAACTGGACAGACCATCGTTGCCATGACATTTGCATATTACGTAATTCAACCATTTTACCCAGACCCACAATGTCCACCTCCAGATCTCTTTATTCGTCTTTTAACAGTTTTGTGTCTTGGTAAGTTTTATGTATATTATTAATATAGTATGGAGCAATAATTCTAGTTTATTGCTTCATGATAAAAGTTAGTAATTAAATAGTACATAGCTAGTCTGTAGTTCAGTACGTAGGCCAATAAGCGTAACCCTCGATCTTCCTGACGCCGTGACGGTCGTAGGCTGGATGGTTACGATGAACCATTTGGCAAATTTGTTGTACTTTTTCCTTTTCTTCCAACATGTGCCTACAACTTTAATAAAAGGGCTTATAAACTGTGTTGTTATTTTAATACCAAAAGCCAACTGTTAGTGTTGGTGTGACTCTCTCGGTCAAAGCTACGTATTTACACGTAGTTTGCCATCAGCTGCTATGGCGTAGTACCCACTACAGGTCATGTGATGATATGTAAACCTTGGTCACGCAATCGGTCTATTCTATTCTCAATAACTAAGTTTGACAAAACACAAAACAAGTAGGACTTTGCATGGGGGAAATATAATCTAGTGAGCTTTGCTGTGACACCACTCTTTTAATAATTGTGGTGGTTCTAAAAAGAGTATTATCTCAATATAGACTATTCTCATTGAATACACTATTCTCATAGAATACACTATTCTCATAGAATACACTATTCTCATAGAATAGACTAATCTCATCACTGGTTCTTTTCAGAACCATCACAACATGGATTGTCTCCGCAAACCTAACTAGATTAAAAGTAAAGTGTTGCTGTCTACTACTGGGATAATAAATCAGTGAAGGAACCAACTTTGTGTACTGTAACCCAATACTTTTGTTTAGTGGCATGTGTACATGGAGTTTAGTGTGCGTTGTTTTTTTTAGACCTTTTGTAAAAACTCTTATAGTTCATTTGCCTCAATGCCACCTCAGTGCCCTTTGTCAAATTACTTATGCAGCTGCAGTCTTGTAGGTGAACCATGGCCATATTAAACCTTCCAATTCAAGGACAGTGTTGACAAATAAATGCTATTGTAAAAGAGAAAAATGCAAAAATGGCGCCAAACTCAAGGCTTGTGCAGGTGTACATTGTTAGATGAAGAGAATGGCCACATGGCCTAATGCATGAGCGAATGTAGTTAGACATCGTTGACGATTCTTTTATTGGTTTCAATTTCGAAGATGAGTTTTAAGCAAAATGTGAAAGGATACTGTTTCTATTTTATTCATTAAAAAAAATATAAAAGATGAGTTGTCTGTTGTGAGAAAGAACGTTTCAAAAGCACGTGTTGAATTGTGTATAAGATCTGTTGATAAAGTTGTTTGTTGTTTACATACTGCAAATAGACAATGAGATTTCAAATAGACAGTGGGATTTGAACAAGATACATATCTGTTTTTATAAAAGCATTGTAAACAATAATGACCTCACGTTTTGACACTAGCAGAGTCAAAGGTGAAATGACAGTACAGCACACATACAAGTAAAGCATGTGTTGAATTGTTTAGGTCTATATATAGGGCTGTTGAGAAAATTGATGACATATTGCAAATAGACAATGTGATTTGAACAAGATGCAAATCTTTTCCTTATCCTTATCCTTAAAGCTTTTCCTAATCCTTAGAAAAGAATTAACAGGCAAGCCATTCCAAAAATGCAGAATCCATTATTTATTTGTTTACTAATGACAACCATTACGTTACAACCAATGTACATGTATTCATTGCTTCCGACAAACCTTTCAACAGTCCTAAAACTTTGTCACAAAGCAGCCTGACAGTGAAAAACCAAACCTTCTACAAATGATGTGTATTAACTTCTGGTTTCACTATTTACTTTTCTAAGCCATTCAAAAAATGCAGAATCCATAATTACTTTTTTTTTTTTTTTTTTTACGTACTAATGACAATCATTACGTTACAACCAATGTATATGTATTCATTGCTTCGGACAAACCTTTCAACAGTCCTAAAACATTGTCACAAAACAGCCTTACAGTGAAAAACCAAACATTTTACAACTGATGTTTACCAACTTCTGGTTTCACTATTTACTTTTCTCAAGCCCGGTTGATACCAATGCGAAGGCGAAGCGAATGTGATGTCACAAATTCGCAATGAACAATTCGCTCAAGTTGAGGTGTCCTGAACTTTTTGCAAAAATCAATGCGAATGTAGGAGAGTGACGACTTTGCGTTCGCATTCACGATGACACTTTTTAAGAACACTGTACCCATTCAAACCAAGTGATTTTATGATTTTTCAGAATGTAATGTTCAAATTAAGTGGTATCTTAGACGTTATGTATAATCTTGAATAATCCTAAATAGGACAGGTTGAACTTTGGTGGTGAACTTTGTCCTCCCCCCCCCCCTCCAATCAAAGGTAAATTTAAAGAGTTGATGCTGTTACAATTCAACTCTTGTAGGTTTTTCATCAATAGTACAATAAATTGAGTCTGGGCTGACAGATCTCATTTTCTTTTTGTTATTTCACAATGCAGCTCTTTTGACGTTTGTTAACTGCTGGAGTGTACCATGGGCCACTAAGGTACAAGATGTCTTCACCGTTGCCAAGGTGCTAGCTTTGTTGGTTATCATTCTGTCTGGTCTTGTGTACATCTGTATGGGTAAGTCTTCTGAGAATAAAGTGGTATTTTTAAGTTTTATTTAGAATGTGACATTAAGGTGTTCAACTCCAGCTCCTACTCAGTACTTTCCTGACTTCTGTGAAAAAAATCCACGAGTGATATGCCTGTGGATTTTTTTTCACAGAACTCGGGAAAGTACTGAGTATACAGTGATTAAACACATTGTTGTATGGGTAAAACATATTTAATGTTTTTTATCCCCGATGCAAATTTAACATCTATTGGAAACCGTTGCGGTACCCGCTGCCAAAAAGAATTTGGCAACCTCTAGCTGCCGGGCAATCTCAGTGGTCTAGTTGGTAAGACATCTGCTCCAGAATGGCAAAGGTCGATGGTTCGAATTCCACCTGAGTAATATGCCTAGGGTGGATTTTTGTCACAGAACTCGGGAAAGTACAGTTGAGTAAACAGTACTTTAAACACACTGGTGTATGGGTAAAACAGAAATAATTATTTTGGTGAAGCTGTCAAAAAGATCTAATTAACTAGAATATTAACATCCTATGAAATGCGTGTCATGGACATCATTTTGAGGAATCCTGTGCTATATCAGGGATGTAAACCGTGGAGAGAGAGAGTGTCCTGGGGCCGATTACACAGAGCGCTAAGATTCATCTTAAGATGAGTTGTCAGTATTACCATAGTGATTTGTATTGTGACATCACACTTTGCTTAGCAGAGTGTTTCGCAGTTAAGATCAATCTTAACTCTTCTTGAAATCAAGCCCAGGTAGTATCAGGATATGTACATATTTTTTATTTTCAAGTTTAAAAGCAGTTAAAGTTAAATGTTATTCTACATTTTATATTCTTGCATGTAAATGTACCAGCACTTTTCGGTCAATAGTGTTTTCATTTCGTTTACTGAAATAAACTGTAAAGTTGCTGAATTATTTCTGCCATATGTTTGGTGCATTGCGTAGGTAGTAGGGCCTTGTTGTGTACAAGTGGAGGTTTGTGCAATTTCACCATATGTGTTCACTGAAGCGAACATCAATTACTGTGGAGAAGTTAAAGAAAAAAGATTGTGAGCTCATCACTGGCTACTTCGAAATAATTTTGTATGGTCACAATCTCAATGGGATTTGTTGAATACTGTACTTCAGCAGAAGTTTCTTGTAATTCAAACTATGCTGAGTTGTGCCATCTGCAACAAATGAGACAGCAGACTTCGAATAATTTTAGCCCCTTGTTGTGTGTTATTGTTACGTTGTTTCTCATCTACATGTAGAACATCAGTGAGTAGTTTCGCACAAAAGACCCTATGCGTATGATGTTACTATGAGCATTTAGTACTGTAAAGGGCGCCCTCGCCCTGGGATTAAAAACAGCTACAACGCATGTTCGACGCTGCATTTGACCTCAAAGATAGCGACACATACAT